>SSSI01005603.1:0-16320 GCA_004796505.1 Oryzaephilus surinamensis
CTCGCGCCAATCCGGGGTGGTGGATCAATATGACAGGATTCAGGAGGGCGTTTGGTATTGCAAGGCATTCAGCACATTTATGGTGCTGGTCGTCGCGGCGCTCAACCCTCTAACACTGTGCATGCCTTTGCCTAGCTAGAGTTTTAACCCCTATGTGTTGCCATATTTATAATTTTTTTATTTATCAATTTCCACTGCCTGTGACATTATGACCAACCAATATCGGTTTTAAACTGTGTACAGAGGTGTTAATTTTAAAGTGGAGGTGATTATACTCATATGTAACAACAAAGGATATACAATTTCGTTAAGGTGTGCTCTGCGCATGGGTAATTTGCTTTTTTTTCATACTTCAAATATAATGTTTTTTTATTTTCAAATTAATATACCTATATATTCAGTACACCCCTGTATCGTACATATTTTGAATATTCATACATACCTAGGAATTAAATCAACTGTTGGAAAAGTAGCCATGCGAAAATATTCCGTTTAATTATTTGTTGATACTATATTCCTTTTAAAATTTCTAAAGCATATAAATTACTAACATAAAAATAAACTAAGATAAATGGCTTTATGTAAAATCAAATAGCGTTAAAGAATAATAATTTCTGTTCAATTTTCAAAGAAAACTTTAATGGTCGAATTTGTAAACTTCTTAATTTTACTTTAATGTGCATATTACATTTTCATCAACTCATAAAAGTAGCACTCAAACAGAATTTTTAGTGTTCTAATATAAGTTTCTGTATTTAGAAACTATATGTATAAATATTATCATTATATTAGTTTTAAAAAACAATTTAAAAGCATGAAATAAAATTATACTCAACTTCAATTTTCTAAACGAAGCTAATAAAGTGTTTTTGTTATTTGTTTACAAGGTACACCTACATTTTGTGCAATTATTGTTGTTAATTTTCTTAATGAACGTAGAATAACAATTTCAACAGTTAAACGATTATATCAAATATATACTTAGTATTGAAAACAACATTTTTACTAATATTTATGAACTGATAACTTAATTTCCACACATATACTGTCATTCTATACTTATAATAATATATTGAACAGTTCTTTATCTTTGAAAGTGTCAAACAGACTTGAGACTTGAGCCAACTAGTTGTAAGTACATAAAACAAATTGTTGCATCTATACTGTTTATTTAAAAGGAAAACGTTTTCTTTTAGTTTTCAATAAATCGAAATCGGAAATACCATTTTATTTAAACTCTATCAATTTTTATCTATATCAGAATGTAATTCTCTTGATTTACAAAATGTTGATATTTATAAGATAGATTTTCTATTTTGGTACTTGTTTAAATATATATCTATGCAAATATATAAAATCAATTCAAATAAGTGTATACCCACATTTCGAACAAATAACATGGTTGATTTGCTAGTAACGGGTACAGGATAGGCAATCCACCTCCAACCGTCACAATCCTACATCTTACAAAAGATATCCGCCACTGCAGTGGAAAAACATGTCCGGTTTCCTTAGCATTCTAAGCTATTCACATACTTTATCATTCAATCCTGTACAAATTTATTTTGCTTATAAAACGAAATAGTGTCGTCAATAAGCTCACGTATATTTTTCAGTTTTTTTTGTTATATTATATACGCAACACAAGTCGATGCTGAATTTTTTATAAAACTAAAAATATATGAAGCCTAAATATGATACCAATATCAATATATGGTATTTTTTCGACTTCTTAATTTAATCTGTTGTGAAATTTTGAAACTCCAAACATGACAGAAATTATTAATATAAATAAGAAATCGTTTGAAAATCAAACTTTAAATATTCTAGCTTAATTGTATTTATTGTCTAAAAATTAAACTAAATTACATCAAACGTTAATTAAAATTCAAAATAATTAATTACGCGGAATATTTCGGTTAAATCAATGATTTTATAACAACATATTTGTTTGTAGATACAATCAACTAGTTGGAACTTTGATTGGTTATAAGATACTTAATAGGAGAAGTATAGAAATAGGTAAATGCATTAGTTAGACTTGCCAAGTCATCTCATACATAATTTCATGCAATTAATTATAAGCAATTGAGGTGAAATTCACTAAGTAAATTTTCATGATACTACCGCAGATTACATATTTTAAAACTTCGTTAAAATTTATGGCCAATTTTATTTCATCATTTTTCATACAGTTGAAAATCATCCTTTCATGAATGTAAAAAACAATTTTTAACATTGAATTAATTATAAATTCAAATTTATCGAATATACACGGTTTAAACAAGTTATTTTTAAACATATATTTAAATTAGGCATGTCTTTTGATAAAGAAAGTAAATAACTTCACTTATATTCTAATAAAACCTACAAGTAAATGCAGTATATCTTAATTATATCATTAGACAAATGAACCACGTATAAATTGAAATTACACGCAAAAGCAACCCTTCTAGTACCTACTTGCGAAGTAAATCAGTTGCCAGACAACATTTTGTAAAACTACTACTACCAGTTAGCACTTGTCACATAAATAAAATTTTATGTAATTTTAAACCAACCATCAGACATTAATTTTACAATTTAATTTTTACTTCCACAACAATGTTTTTTTCCTCCAAGTTGGAGTAGAAGGCACGAAATCTAATTAACTTAACAAGGGAAAGAACGTTTACATATTTGATGTTTATTAAGTTATTATTCACTTATTAGCTGGATCTGAGTTAATTTAAGAATAAATGTGATAATTCACAAAAATGTAGGTTCTGCAAAAGCTTTTTATTGGTATGTTAGGTACGGCATAAAAATGTCGTTGACAAAGTTTCATATAGCTTTCATGACAATAATGAAACTGAAAAAGCTTTCAGTTAGGTATCAGTTATAAAGTTTTTTTGCCACTGTATAATATATGTAAATATGATTATCATATTTAATAATAATATTTTTTATTGTTACAGAAGAGCTGGCAATGAGGGTGCGCTAGCTGGGAGTATGGGACCGCCGGAATGGGCATGCGTACAGACCCACGGGGCAAGTTTCGTCCGCTGACCATCGCTACGGTACCGCTACTCACCTACACTGTAGTTGCCTTCTTAACATTTTTATTCTTGCAAACAGGTACGTATAAAAGGATGGAAAACCAAAATATAAAGAACAAAAAGGCAGATTTTAAGGGGTGGTTAACAAACTTTAAGGAAATCTATATTTAATTCGTCGAACTTATGTAAGATTCATCAGTTTGCAGAAATTATTGTTAATTTTTCTTTAGGTCAAATTGCAAAGTAACCAATTGATTCATGTACATACATGTCTTATATTTAAATTTAACTAAAACAAAATAGTTTCTCAATAAACAATGTAATAAAATTAAAAATTGATTAATGTACCTACCTATTTTAAACAATTTCAATTCCAAGAAAACAATGATTTTATATCGATGCAAATTGCAAACTGCATAATACTCCTATAAATACATAAATCGAATTGATTACAATTAAAATATAGAAATATATTCATATGTGTCATATGCAGTCGTCTGCTGTAATAGACGTTATATGGCATATTGCTTGTATAATCTATAATTTGTAGTTTTGTTATTAAATATAGTTTCATAATAACTATAAATGCTATAGTATTATAACTCAGTTTGCAAATACATAATAGTTCAAATATCTATTTTGGAATGAATAATGTCATAACTGACTAACAATCAATCAAATTCTGTTACAAATATACAAATAATGCTTATATGAGTATCCTGGCGGTTATATACTTTCCGATCTACTTGTAAATGTCACAATTATGAACAGAAAATAGAAAAATATAGAATGTACAGAACACATTTGGTATTATTTAAGGTTTAAGGAGTTACCAGGCGGGCTAAGTTTACAATTTCTAAAGAATTTCTTCGAATTTAGGAGGGTACTTGTAGGGGTGTCGACCCTTAAATAAGCAATTATAATGGTCTTAAACTAATTGGACCAATTAGACAATATTTGCTGTTCCAAAAATAATAAACCATTTTTAAGTTTTATTGCTCAATGAATTTCCTATCATGGAAATAATTTTCTCAATTTAGTTACAATTTTAAAATCTGGCGAGTACATTCAAAATATCTCTCGTTATGATTATAATTGATACTAAGATTTTTTTCAGGTTTTTGTTTTCAAGATGCAGTCCACATCACAGCAATACTTGGTGAGTCGGTGGTGTTCAACTGCCACGTGGAGTTCCCTGAGGGACATCCCGTGCCGTACGTGTTACAATGGGAGAAGAAGGTAGGCGATACGGTAGGATTTTTCACCTTCTGCTCTCTTACTGTGAGGTGGCCACGGATACTTAGGGGTGTATGCTAGGCCCCAGGTTTGATCCCTGCGGCACCATTCTATTTATATATAGTTTTTATTATGTGGTGTCTCAGGGCTATAATAATTATACTAAATTTATTGCATATTTAAAGCCTTTTGTAAATCATACTTATTGTCTTACAACTAATATTAAATTGGAATTGCATTGAAAATTTAATGTGCTAGAAATGAAATTTGATTTTTAATATTGCTACTTATTTTATGAACACCTATGAATAAAATTTATTTCTTCTTGTTGCAGTTTTAATATTAGAAAATTCAATTTGCTAAAATTCTTCTTTATTATTTATTGTTTTATTCAGTTAATGTAAATTGCTTATAAATATGCAATACTTTAATATTAAAGTTAGATTATGTTGTTTTGGGATGTTAAAAGTGCAAACCACATAACATTCCCCGTAAATTTATGAATTTGATTTTTCTTTTGATGTGATTGGCCAGTGATGTTTTTCTATAACGAAAACAATGAAGGATAAGGAGAGCAGATAAATAAAATTAGAACCTTTTTCATGAATCATTTAAATGTTTCACTCTCTAATCTCTATATATTTGTGTAATTTTCTTTATTTATTGATTATTGTAAATTATTGATTTTTTAAGCAAATATTATGTCCTTGTTAAATTTAATGTCCAACTTAAATTGTTTACGAATGTATCATATAAATATAGAATGTTGGAACTTGGTATAAATTCCATTTAAATTTTCATGTGCTGCTATACCTTTATTCACTTTATTGTAAGAGTAACGTGAGAATTTACCCATTAACTGCCTTGTCGAGATTTCATTATAAATGTAACATAATGTGTGGATTAACGTAAATATTTAATTGTTAATTTATAAACAAATACGTTCACTTTAATTTCATTTAGAACTTAAACGTTGTTACAAGGGAATTATTTTTCACAAAAATTCATAAAAACTACACAAATATATAAAGTCATATAGTCATTTTTCATAAAATTAATTAATGAATTCAATGTTGTATAGCAAAATAATACAAACATAAAAACCTTTGATGCACTTACTACATTTCTGATGAACAATATCACTTAAAGTGCCGCTCACACTTTTTACTAACAATCACAAACAAAATAGTGTAGTACTATTATATACTATGTACAGGATAAAATTTAATTTTCTTTAGTAGAGACCTTAGAGTGTTGTTTGTATCTGTCTCTTCATATCTCTTCTTGGCATTTTTTTATTTTCTCTAGTAATATTTCTTAAATTTAACACAAAGAAGCATGATGTTATACATATTTTATTTCATAGACAAATATTCATACATAATAGAAAATTTTATTGACTGATCAACGGTATGCTGTTAGTACGATTTTTAAAAAAAATATATTAATTTTCAATTTTTCTAAAGTCATTTTTGCATGCATGGTGGTTTAATTTGCTTTATTTACACAAAGATATTTCTAACAATTTGTTAATAAATGCTATCATTTAACATGTTCAATACCATATATATAGCATTTAGTTGTTTGTATGTTGTATTTAGTATTTAGTTGGTAGATTGAATTATTCATACTTATAGGTATGTTACCTACGAAATAATGGCTTTAACCTGTACCTATTATTATAGTCTTTTATTGGAGAAGGGTTTCAATAAAGTTTGTTATAGAGCTAAATTAACCAGTTGATTTTACTTAGTGAGTAAATTCTTATAAAAATAAAACTGATCATTTGTGTCACATTGGTTAAAGTCATTTTTTTGTTTTGATGTTTATGTAGAAGAGCCGTGCCTTGATTGAGTACTTTTTAAAGGGACAGGACATACCAATATACATCTGGTATGAGAGTTATCCAACGCATAGCGGCGAGGGATACGAAGGGCGTGTGTCCAGAGTATCTCCCGACTCCCCATACGGAGCCGCTTCCCTTAATCTCACGAATATTCGTGAATCGGACCAAGGCTGGTAATGCGCGATGTTAAACAATAAATGTACGAATAAAAACTTATACCAATTTAACTTGTATGAATAGGTATGAATGTAAAGTTGTTTTCCTTAATCGTTCCCCAAACTCACACAAAAATGGTACCTGGTTCCATTTGGACGTACACGCGCCCCCCAGATTCGTAGTAACACCTGAAGATATCATTTACGTAAATTTGGGGGATGCAATTATATTGAATTGCCAAGCGGAAGGCACACCTACACCCGAAATATTGTGGTATAAAGATGCAAATCCCGTAGAACCGTCTTCGACTATAGGTGATTACAGTTTTTCTTTAAAAAATACTCCTAATACTCTTACTATACCTAAATTCCATTCCATTAGGTATATTTAACGATGGAACAGAATTACGTATTTCAAATATTCGACACGAGGATATCGGTGATTATACGTGTATTGCCCGTAATGGAGAAGGTCAAATATCGCATACGGCTCGTGTTATTATAGCAGGTGGTGCCGTAATTATGGTACCACCAACGAACCAAACGAAATTAGAAGGTGAAAAAGTGCAATTTAATTGTGAGGCCAAAGCACAACCCGGAAATGTAACTGTGAAATGGTTCAGAGAAGGAGCACCTGTAAAAGAACTTGCTTCATTAGAAACTCGAGTAACTATTCGAAGGGATGGATCGTTAGTAATTAACCCTGTCAGTTCTGACGATTCCGGACAGTATTTGTGCGAAGTTAGTAATGGAATTGGTGATCCACAATCTGCTTCGGCCTACCTTAATGTAGAATGTAAATAATTTCATTTAATATAAAAACAATAACAGAAATTATTATAAACAATTTAATTTTTAGATCCTGCAAAAGTTACTTTCACTCCAACCATACAATATTTACCATTTCGGTTAGCTGGTGTTGTGCAATGCTATATCAAAGCGAATCCTCCACTACAGTATGTAACATGGACAAAAGATAAACGTTTATTAGAACCATACCAAACCAAAGATATTGTTATAATGAATAATGGATCATTACTTTTTACAAGAGTTAACGAAAATCATCAAGGTAGATACACTTGTACACCGTACAATGCTCAAGGGACTCAGGGTAGTTCGGGTCAAATGGAAGTACTAGTTAGAAAACCGCCCGTATTTACTATAGAACCAGAAGCAATGTACCAACGGAAAGTTGGTGAGACTGTTGAAATGCATTGTGAAGCTTTAGAAGCAGAAGGTACTCAAAAACCAACAATTCAATGGCAAAGACGAGACGGTAATTTTAATAATAAACTGGAAGGGTTGAAGCACTGTTTCTGTTTTTAATTGTAGGAAGTCCTTTGCCGAAGAATCGTGTAAAAATCGTTGGTGGTAATATAACGATCGACAGTTTACGTAAAACGGATTTCGGTTTCTATCAATGTGTCGCAACTAATGAAGTAGCCACTATAGTGACCGCTACTCAGTTAGTAGTTGAGGGCACTCAACCACACGCACCGTACAATTTAAGTGGCACAGCAAATGAATTTTCCGTCACGTTAAGTTGGTTACCTGGATATAGCGGGGGTCCCGATTACAAACAGGACTACACGATTTGGTATCGAGAGGCTGGAGTATCGGACTGGTCTACTATGCCCGTAACACCTTCAGGAAGTACACAATTAACTATCAATAGACTGGCTCCAGCGACAACATATGAATTTCAAGTAATTGGTAAAAACGCTTTAGGGGATGGAATGATGAGCAAAGTAATAACTGTTCGGACAAAAGGTAAGTTCTTTATCATATTAAGTATAACTTAAAGTTATTCTTAACTATTTATACTAATTATACTTCTAAAAAAATGCGATACTCGCTTTCTATACTTCAAAGTAATTGTAACTGAATATTTAATAATATAATATACAGATTAATATTTCTCTTTTATAATGTAAATCGTAACCGAATGTTTGCTTACTAGATGTAGAAAGAACTTACAAAGACCAAGGAACTCCAACTCCTTTTCAAACCCCACATAGTGATACAGAGAAAAAAGGTGACTTATACGAGTATTTTCAAAATTTACAAGCTTACGTTTAATTGACGGGAGAATTAGAATACATAAAAACTAGGGGTCATGGTTAATGTGAAATACATATTGCATGTAAAGCAGTTTTACAAAGTTGCATGTTATGTGCATTTTTGATAGAAAACTTTTTAATTGACTTCTTTTGTTAATTTTCTTACCTTATTTTGAAACGTTATTACCACAATTCTAACTTTGTAGGCAAGCTTGATAAATGATTTAAAACTTTTAATGTTCTGTGCATGAATTTTAGGAATCATGTTGGAACTATATGTTAATTTTAAATTGACAATGCAATTTAATACTGACGTTTTGTTATACTTACTGCCATGCGTTATGTTATTTTTTTTATTGTAGAGCATGGATTTATGTTTGTTTTCAGATATTTTAGATTACAGTAATGTTGTTTTACCAACTGATTCTACTGGAATGGCTTATATACCACCTGTCTTCAAACCCAAAGGTATTTTTCAATTTGTTTTGGTCTCAGTGGAGTTCATATGCATTCAGACTACCTGGTAGAAATTGAAACTTTTTCTAAAAATTTACAATTTAATTATAATGTTACAAAAAATTAATGACTAATGCTTATTTTTAAAGCTCAGTTGAGTTGAGGTATAATGTAAATAACTAAAAATTTAAATTCAACTAGAATTTATTATTGAAAAACCTTTATGAGAGATAATAAGCATTAATTAACTCCCTTGTTTTCCAATTTTTTATTTTGTACACTTTGTTTTTTAAATAATATTTATTTTTATTTTGAATGCGAATGAAATGATTTGTTAATTCTATTTTTTATAAAAATTGGTTTGCATTTCTTCTCCCGTCATAATAAAAATTATGCTAGTATTATTATGTAGATCAGATAATGTTTATTTTAAAACTTAATACTGGCATAATAAACATAATTTTTACTATTTTTATACCATAATGTTTTTACAAAAACTAGGACCAAAACCAGGTGTTCCTAGGAATTTAACTGTAACAGAAATTAGTAATGGTTTTTTGATAACGTGGATGCCACCATTAGAACGTGGGAATCTTGTTCAACATTATGTTATAAAGTATAAAACGGATGGTCCTTGGAAAACATTAAATAAAGCTCAAATCAGGCCTGAAGATACTCACTATTTAGGTAATAGCTTGTCCTTGTAATGATGGTAACCTTTTGATAACTTTATCTATGCAATTTTTTTAGTCAAAAACTTGGTAGGTGGACGTACATATTATTTCCGAATTGTTGCACATTCATTAAAGAGTTACGAGAGTAGTGAGGAAGTAAAATTTTCGGTGCCAGCACGGGTTAAACATAAAGCCATTACTGCTGGCGTTGTTGGAGGAATTTTGTTTTTCATTGTAGCCATAATTCTTTCGGTGTGTGCTGTTAAAATCTGCAACAAACGGAAACGACGGAAACAAGAGAAAGGTAAATTGAATTTATGTTTGACCTTTATGTTCTTGTACAGTGACATGTATTTGTATGTTCGGTCGTCTCAACTGTATTATGTATTTACGGTTGGGCATTATCAGATTTTTCAAATATTTATTAGATCTTTTAAAATTTTCTAGCATACAATATGGTAGCATGCCGGATTACAGATACAAGAAATGGAGCAAATGCTACAGATAGTCAAGTGCCTTTGAAAAAGTGAGTTTATATTCAATTTATATCAAAATTCTTACATACTCGTATCTCTGTTATCAGACTAACTTTCATTTTAACAAATTAACAAACCTTTTATTCATGTACACTATAAATACAAACATACAAAATTTTTCGTAACGATTTCAGTTTTTCTTCAAGTTAAGAAAGTTAGCCTGATTAATAGTTTATTGAATAAGTAAGTCCCTAAACAAATTAGGATGGATTGTCTCCTCTTATAGGACGGTTGAATCCGAGTCCTACCGTGATTACGAGAGTGTATTTATTATTCCTGGGACAAGCGTAGACACAAACCGTAAGCGCCACGCGTAAAGATCTCGCTAATACAGTGCGATACTTAAGAATAAGATATTTAAACAGATGTGCATACTAACAAACAATTTTAACGAAAAGAAAACATGATCGCATTCAATAGCGGGATCTCTAATAGATACCTGTAGAGTCGAAATATATCACGAAATATTTGTCGTTTTATGTTTCGATGTCAGTGTGCTTCATTTGTTCCTGGAATGTGAATTTGAACCTTAGGGTTCATGTTTTCTGTGTAGGTGCATTAGTAATTATAGAAAATTTTTATATTACACTATTTTGGTCGCGTTAAGTTATTATCAAATATCAAAGAAAAGTCATAAGTGTAACAGAGATACCAGTTAATGTGTCTTTTTCCATAGGAAAAATAAGAATTACCTTTTACATCTTTTCTCTGTTACCCACATAAAAGTATTATCTTAAAATAGCTAAACGCGTCTTTCTGCATTACCTAGTTTCTGATCCCAAACGTGTGTTATTTGCCGCCACCTGGATCTGCGCAGGAGGAAAAAAGGTGAAGAACTCCGCGGATGTTGAAACAACCACTTCGTCTGTTCGCACTCACACATGTATTAGCTCTATTTTTCTATTTGAATGCACATTCACTAACATAATTAACGTTTTTTTGCATTGTTAAAATGTATTTCACCCGCCACTTTTTTATTTTAATTTTTCGGAATTAAAATTCATTTTTACTCAAAAAAAATTACACCCTTAATTAAAAGACCCTTACTATTTATTGGCTTGATTATTTTGAGTTTAATTTTTGATTTTATTAATGTTTTCCAGAAAAATATGTTTATGTATATGCAATATGCAAATATTTTATGCAAATTATTTAAATGTTTAAATTCAAAAAATGTAATTTTTTGAAACATTTGTTGAAATTTACATTTTAACAAAAAAGTTATTGAAATATGTTTCTTTTTATATTATGCCTGAGAAGCATGTAATTTTTGCCTGCGCTGGAGCATGGAATTGTTATAAGAAAATTTGTTTTATTTTTGTTACTTATTCTTATTAATGGTAATTTCTAATATTGATGTTTCCAGTTTTTGAATTTGTGTACAGTTTCACCTAAATATATGTAAATAGATATTTCAAAATTGATTTTTGGATAAAGGGAAACATCAATGTTTCAATTAATTTTTGTTTTGATTAATTTCTTTTAATTTATTTCAACAGACTTAGAAAAGGCCGAATACCAGGTTTAAGGATCCTAGCTTTTGTCGTCAATTGGGTATGGCCAAAAGATCGTTGTCGATCTGGAAGTTTGTCTAGTTTAACCTGGCATCCGGACTATCTACATCCTGGTTCACCTTCAAAATCTCTTGCTCGCATATCACGAGCCGCTGACGGTCGATTTGTTTTAGTTGATTCTGTATCAAGTTTAAGGCCAGACAGTCCATCAAATGCTAGTAGTAGTGATGACGGAGGTTTCCTACCACGAAGAGGTGTTCGAAATCGGGCCTCTTGGCGCAGGCCGCTTGTGGGATACCCCAGTCAACTAAGTCTTCGGTCTGATGCTTCTGGACAGTCTGCCAGAGGTATGGCCAATTATATCCTAACTCAGCAACGAATACAACAACAAGTCCCTTTACGACCAATACCGACTATTTATAGTCCTGCCACACCCAAATTTCAATCCAGTTCACCTGCTACTTCAAGTGGATTACTGTTATCGCCATGGACTCCATTATATTTTAGTGATTTGAGTTCAGTTCGTTATACAAGCTCAGGAGAACGTTCTTATCCGACACCACCTGGTTTTATGCAATTGAAATCAGTACATGAAAGATATTCCCAAGAATTGCCATCGTTACGTGCCATCCATGAAGAACATCAAGGTTTTATACCAGTACACCCAATACGAGATAATCCAAGGATGGTGCTGCAGCCTAGACAAAGAACAAGTCGTTTATTACCACCAAGACATGCACGTTTGGCCCGCAGTGCTCCGGAACTAGACCATTTGGATCGTTCACCAGAGAGTCGTTCCAGTTCAAGTGGTTTTGGCAGTAAAAATACATCCCAACAAAATCAAAGTTCACATAGTGGTAGTACATTTAATGAATGGAGATTACCTCCATATAGACCTCCCCCACCACCTCCTGCTTCAATTCTGCCATCTCCGCCGCCTCCCTTAGTTGGCCATTGGCTCGAATTAGCATCCTCTTCACCATCTGCATCTGATCATCTGCATAAAGCAGTGGACGTAGGTAGTGTCGATGGCCACTATGAATTCGATCCTAGTACCCCAACGCCCACACCTTCTACCCCAACTGGGTCACGGGATGTGGAATTAGATACCGGGCCAGGTCCACCAACAAGAAAAAGTTATTCAACTTTGAGGAGCCGGTACGATAACATCGATGCTCGTGTTCAGGCCATGAAAGAAGAATTTAACGAATTTCGTAAACGGCAGGCTAACAGAAGACGTAGTCATGAACTAGAGAGTGCCTGTTGACTAATTTGTGTACGTGTATAGTGTGTGCTACCCAAAATTTAACAAAATAAAATGAGAACTAACAATTATAATTATTTTTCTCAATTCAGTGTGATATATCGTAACCAAGTTTAAAAAATATATATATATATAAAATGAATAACGAAACATGTTCTAAATCTCTATTAAATGGATAAAAAAGAACCAAAACTCAAAAAAATTATAATATACATATATAAACAGACTTTTATTAATAAATTTATAAAAATATAGTACCTACACACTAAAAATTCATTCATCACTTACTTTATATGAAGTTACATCGTATTTTTAATGTAGAAATGTAAGCATGAGGCTCAATTTATATTCAGGTTGGATTTAGTAGATGTTCAAGAAAAAAGTTTTTTAAAAGATTTCGGCCTTAATAAGTAACAGATAATATTCAAATTATGATATTTCTTTTTCATTGAAGAAAAGACTGCTATTAAATGACTACACAGTTTATTTATAATTATGTATAATAATATCTAAATCCTAAAAGAGATTTATTATGTTTTGCAAAATTTAAATTATTTATTTTAATCCTTGACGTTGCTACTAGTTCTAACCCTTCTAATAGAAAAAAAAAACGTTTAATGCATATGCATATGTTAACGAATAAAACGTATGCTATGCATATGTGGGCGGATATACTGTGAATTTTTTTGTTAATTGAAAAATTGATTAATCGATTGGAATTGCCCTCCATTCGTTTTGGTACACACCATTACACAGCCCGCCCCCAATAATAATTCTAACGCTTTAGCGCGACCTTTTTGGCCGCGACCAACATTCTACACGAGAGGCTGTTGCGATATTGTAATATTAGATGTTTAGAATAAAATTTGTATAACGTACCTATGCTCTAGATGGGCATTATGTGACCCTTGTTTTCGACCATTTCTGTTTAGTTAAGTTTTATTCAATATAAAGTTGTCTAGTTTATTATGTATTATTCGTACAAATATGTAGTCTATCAAACAAATCGATAAATTATAAATAAATCATTTTAAAATACGCTATTTTCAAATTCAAAAGACGTACTAGGAATAAAAAACTGTGCAAATATATTAGCTGATTAAAGGAGATCATGGAAAATATTTATTTTTATAAAAAACATTTATTCTGCAGTAATTTATCAATGCTTTGTTTAGGATTTGATTGATAGACTTCTGTTCCTAAGCTATTTTTTATTTTGTTTGTTAATTCTGAAGTTCAATTTGTATAGTGATATTAATTTTTAAATTACCTAATCTGAAATCAGTACAAGTATTTTATATAAATTTTGTTTACGTATATATAAAATGTTATTATTTTTTGAATGAATGACTGACTGTATGATGTGTTGAAATTTAAATAAGAAAGAATTAAACAATAATTACACGGATTCAAAATAATAAAAATGAAAAAAAATTATACGAAATTCTAACAATTTTTATCCATAATAGTAATTATTATATAAAGCATTTTAAATAAACCAAATAAGTATATCTTGCCATTATTTATTATAAACTGATTTAAGTAAAAAAAGGTACACCCACAATTTTGAATACAATTTGCATGTTTAACGGCACAATTGATCTTTTCTAAAGTATCCGAGTCAAATTTCTGATTGTACGTTAATAATATCATTTCACGGTACACAGATATTAGCAGTAGTATTTTTAGTTTTAAGTGTTAAGTAGAATATAACAGTTGTTACTATGTAACTAAGCTGTATAAAGCATCACATCTAAATAAAATACAATAATGTTGCCAGATCTCATACAATAACTTTTATTTATCACTACCCTCATTATATTTGTACAAAAATTAAAGTATGTACAAAATTAACGAAATATTAATTATTCGTACTAATATGAAGCATAATAAATTACAATTACGACTGTATTCGAACACCTACACTATTCAAATGATTCATAAAAATTACAAATAACTAGTTCAAATAACAAAAAAATTAATAGTCAAGTACCAATTATTGTAAATACTAAAATAAGTGCACAAATTGGCGTACTAATTGTTCAACATACGACACAGCTAAAAATTTTATCAAAACATACCTATGCTATTATGAAGACATGCATTTAAGTTCCTGGACTTCCTGGCCCTTTATTTAAAAGAATATTCTTTTAGTATTAAGTAACAATTTTATATAGAATTGAAATTGCATTTAAGATTGTTATTTTATGTATCTTAATGCTGGTAGAGGTTTACAATAGTAGGTGGACAAATATTAAGTAATTGCTAGTCTAATAAATGGACAAATTTGTGTTTCCTCTATTAAAGCTATACAACAGGGGGGCTTTATCAAACTAGGAATTGTATCATAAAAACCATGCAAATATCATAAATAAAAATTAGTAAAAAACTGTACCAATACAATGATATTTTGTATACCGATATAGAAGTAACATTATTAAAATATTTACGAGAAAAGTACAGAGTTAAACTTAAGCAAATTTCAGTCCACCTACGCCTAAAGTGTAATTCGAGCTGACAGTAATATAATTCCTTTTGGTACCTCGAACTATTACGTTTGATTTGTTAGAACTATAATTTCTATAGAATGCAACACTCTTAAGAACACAAGTACGAAATGCATAAATCTAGTAGAAAATATTTTTATATTTTGTTGTTTTGTTTGTGTGGTGTAAATTGTTATTATTATTATGATCAAAATAAGCCAACATTTTTAACAGCTTCTGTAGGTGATTACATAGTATTTAATTGTGAAATAGACTTTCCGCAAAGTATACCAATACCTTATAAACTGCTATGGAAAAGAGGGGTAAGTTTTACATAAATATCTTTTTTATCATAATATGTTTGACGAATTTTCTTAAAATTTTGTAATTAGTCTTAAGAAGATAATTAATTATTGATATTTCAAACAAAAATAATTTATGCGCAATAATTATTATGGTATAAATATACGTATATTGTTATCTAAAGTAATAAATTAAACTTCAAGTATATTAAAAATTTCCGATAATATACATTTTTATTTAATTAATTAGTAAACTTGAAAAAGAATTTCAATAAATTTTTAAAATAAACGTAATCATGCAATAGATGCAATAAATAAACTATTTATGTCTAATATATTGATAAAATAACGATTCACCTATATAGGGTGAGGTGATTTACTCTTGGTATGATGGTATAATAACCGAAGCTGACGATTATGTCGGTCGAATTCATCAACTAAGTCAACCCCATAGAATATATGGTAAAGCCTCAATAAATTTAACATCAATAAGAGAATCAGATGCAGGATGGTTCGAATGTAAAGTTTTGTTTCCAAATAGGACTCCAAGTTCTCGAAACAATGGCACTTGGTTCCACTTAAATGTTAGCGGTATTTCAATATTCCACTTTTTTCTAAACAAAACAAACAAAATGTCATATATTTTATATTTGTTTAGGTGGTAATCTTTTAGCAGTTCCTCCTATAAATAAAACCGTATTAGAAGGTGAAGAAGCACAATTTACTTGTGTTGCTAAAGACTTCTCCATAAAA
>SSSI01005603.1:16340-35788 GCA_004796505.1 Oryzaephilus surinamensis
ATAATACATATTCACTGTATTAAACAACGACAATTTAAATTTTTGTATTGGCCTGTTGGCGCATCTTTATAATTTTTTGTTAATCTCCCACTATAATATATTTATCAATCTTTTTGAGTTGTAAAGAATGTAATAAGCAGTAGTAGGAGATGATTCGGTTGATCAATATTATTGATTGTAAATTTATCCATTTTCATGTGTTTAATAAATAATTTAAAATATTAATTACTTTTTCTTTTTACGGACAAATTCAACAATTGAACAATGTCTAATATATTGATAAAATAACGATTCACCTATATAGGGTGAGGTGATTTACTCTTGGTATGATGGTATAATAACCGAAGCTGACGATTATGTCGGTCGAATTCATCAACTAAGTCAACCCCATAGAATATATGGTAAAGCCTCAATAAATTTAACATCAATAAGAGAATCAGATGCAGGATGGTTCGAATGTAAAGTTTTGTTTCCAAATAGGACTCCAAGTTCTCGAAACAATGGCACTTGGTTCCACTTAAATGTTAGCGGTATTTCAATATTCCACTTTTTTCTAAACAAAACAAACAAAATGTCATATATTTTATATTTGTTTAGGTGGTAATCTTTTAGCAGTTCCTCCTATAAATAAAACCGTATTAGAAGGTGAAGAAGCACAATTTACTTGTGTTGCTAAAGACTTCTCCATAAAAATACAATGGCTCAAAGATGATATACCTCTTGATGCTTATCAGAATTTGATGCAGAGATCTTGGATTACAAAGGAGAATGCGCTAGTTATCCATCCAACCGATATTGGCGATTACGGTGAATACGAATGTGTTGCATCTAACGAAGAAGGTGAAATACAAACGGCACGTGCCTTCCTAAACGTCCAATGTATTATGCTTAATTAAACAGCAATTTATTGGTTAATTAATTACGTTTTGTATTTAAGATAAAGCAAAAGTCATTTATGCTCCACCTGAAATTCATTTACCTTATGGTAGACCAGCGTTAATTGATTGCCACTTTAGAGCGAATCCACCACTTACAATGTTACGATGGGAGAAGGATGGCTTCCTTTTCGACCCATACAATATTCAGGGTGTCTTTTATCGACGTAATGGCAGCCTTTATTTTAGTAAAGTGGATGATAGCCACAGCGGACGATACACTTGTACACCATATAATGATCTTGGCACTCAAGGCCCATCACCATTCATGCATGTAATTGTTCAAAGACCTCCGGTGTTTGTGAACACTCCACATAATTTATATTTAAAGAAATTAGGCGAGACTATTGTTATGCCTTGTGATGCCAGAGACGGAGACAATGGCCATCGACCTATCATTGTTTGGTATAAAGTAAGTTGATGCTTTCACATTGAGTAAATTTATTTAAATGTCATTTTAACATCAGAAAGATGGTTCTTCTCTTCCAATGGGTCGATATTCAATTAAAGATGGTAATCTAACAATTATCGATATTGCAGAAGAAGATAGAGGCATATATCAATGTTCAGCAACAAATAAAGCAGCCACAATTACAGCTGAAACTGAATTACTTGTCGAAAGTATACCATCTAGTGCTCCTTATAATTTAACTGCTGTTTCTTCACCTACCTCTGTTCATCTTACGTGGTTAGCAGGTAGACAAAGAGCAAATATTGATTTTAGTATATGGTACAAGCCAGTAGATAGTACAGAATGGAAAACTTATCAAGTTCCTTCTATACGAACTTTAGAAGCTACAATTACAAACTTACATCCAGGTTTAAAATTTCGAATTAACTTGTAAACAAATATTTTTATTACCTATTGTTTTTTTATTAGAGAGAGAATACGAATTTATGGTGCTTTGTAAGGACGATAATGGAGATGGTTTGTTTAGTAAATCGATTCGAGTGTGGACCAAAAGTGTAAATGGCGAAAGCGACCATTATAAAAGTCCTTCTTTCCCACCATTAGGATATCCAAGAAATGTTACCGTTTATCCTATAGACGAAGGTCTAGTGGTGCATTGGCAGACACCGGAATATGGATTTGAGTATTTAAAGTTGTATGTGGTGAGGTGGAATCCAATAGCCGATGATTCAATGTTTAGGACTGCCGAAACAATGAACACCACTTATCTTAGTAATTCATAACGTGCTTTTTTATTTCTTATTAAACTTCTGATTCATATATTTTACAGTTACAAATTTAAACGAGGGCAATGAATACGAAGTTCAAGTAATAGCACTTTCGTTAGATGATCAGCAAGCTATAAGTGAAAAAATTAAAGCTGTATTTCCCGGATTTAAAAGTATACGTGCCGTATCTACGGGCATTATAACCGGCCTAATATTTTTGGGAGCTTCCTTTCTAGCAGTATATTATACAAAGAAGAAATGGTGTAGACCTTATAAACAAGATATAAAAAGTTAATTTTCTGCCATATTTTTTTAATAGCAAATAAACAAATTTATAGATACAAATAAAATATTTTTTATACAGTCAATTTTTGATAACATATTATATGAATATGATAATATTATCGTTGTACGTACCGCATATCTCATTAATTGTTAAAAAAAACTTTGTATTGTAATTTGAAAAAGTCATTAAGTTAATATATAATATTGATAGAAACCTTTTAAGTTTGTTTATCGTAATGTAATAAACTCGAATAGTAATGTATGAATAATAATAGAGAAGATTGTTAATTTGATTTATCAATAAAATTATTTTGTTAGTAGAAATAAAAGAGTTTTATCATATTCAAGCGTAATAATGTTGAAGCTGATTACATTGCAGCCTTGAAACAGTAACATTGAATGATTTTTTAAAAATTATTACATTATATTTATGTATTCGATTAAACTATAATTTGCCACACAAGTTATGTATGGTACAATTAAGCATTAGATACAGTAATGAAATCAACATTTTCAATATAAACAAACTAATTAATATTTCCGTAGATATTTTTATTTAATTTGCTTATGATTTACACGATATTTTTCTGTTGAGCAAAATGAAAAACAACAGTTACTTTCATAGGTACTATCTTTAACATTTAGGGCCGATTGAACACGTTTTACTTAACCGTTTAAGCTCCACTAAAAATATTCTATCTTTATCTTTTATTGATATTAGAAAAGGATAACAAATACTTAAGTTGAGTTTAATTAAACGGTTAAGTGGTACGCACTGTGCAATCGGCCCTTAATAAAATTACGTTTCTGCTCAACAATAAGTGAATCAAAATTAACCATTATATTTTAAAAATTGTACTTGTAATGACTAAATAATAATTGCAACAAGTACATAACCACTAATTATATATTTTTAATAAGAATCGTCCTACCTATATTAATTAATCAGTTTGAATTTATTGATGTTTATAATAATTGCAATAAATATATTATCGGAAATATTAAGATAAACATTTATGGATTAATAATATATAGCTAGACATATATATTTATTACAATTATTGTATTTATACATATAAATATTATATATCTACTACTCGTAAATTACATTTTATGAGAAAAACAATAAAATAAAAATATTTTGTACCGAGTTTTGTACGCACTTTTTCCGTTACGAATACTGATCTAGATAGTACTTTATGTACTTACTCACTTACTACTTAAATACTATTACTATATTATGTTATTCTAAATTTTACACGCAAATTCGTGATAAACAAAGTTGTCAATGTAGAGTGTAGGCAATATTTTTTATATGATAATTCATCTCTTACAAACTATCTAGTATATTTCAAAGTGGTTTTATTTGAAGATCATCTCACTAACCACTGTTTTATTAGCATATTTTCAAGGTAATACAATGATTTTATAAATTCAGTACCAAACAAAATTTAAAATTTTGAATACATATGAAAATCAGAATAAGATTACGTTATTAACTATAAAATGTTATGTATGTACATACGTATATATTAAATAAAATATAAATTATCTGATTCTGATGTAGGTAGATACGCATTTATTTATACATATTTAAATTTGAAAACTTGTGGGGATTTTGTTGTTGCAATAAATTTCTTTGTTCATAACTCAATTACAATATTTTATTTAGTATTTACATTTACACGTATGAATACTGATAGTGATACGTAGAATGATAAATTAAATAAAACAAAGGAATGTATAACATAAGCTATAGGTACTTGTATATGTATAAATTGCGAATGCATTGAAATTTTCAAAAATTATTTAAATTCTCAGAAAATCGCAAGTTCTGTAGAGCAGCAAAGTACATGTGCAGAAACAGAATGAAAATCAATTTTACTCCGCTATTCTGGGTCTGCGTACAGTTGCACTCAAGTCATTACGGCCTACTTATTCCGGGAAGTTCCGGTGAAATTCAACCTAATGTACTTGGAATCTCCGATAAAACGTTTCAGTACACATGCACTTAAATTGTCTGTTCGTACAACATCGTCGAATCATTTATACATTTTCAACTTACTAGCACCCGTAGCTTGTTAAAAGCGAAGTCCAAGTCCCACCAAGTCTATCTCTGGTCGGGTGTTTGTACGATGTAGTTTAACAGCTGATTTTAGCTCTTTGTGCGATTTGTGTGGGTCATTCACATAATAAAATATTATTAATCCTAATTCCTGAAATAGAGATTTGTGCCAGTGATAAATAATAAAGTGTCCAAACGTCTAACTACCAACTAGTCTTAATAGTATTTGGTATGTCATGCATTTTTCCAATCAATATTTCTATTCTTTTATAATAGTTTTCCAGTTTTTGAATTGACTAACTTGAATAGTCATTAATTGAATGAATACATTTCTTTCCACCTTTCACTTACATCATTATATTCATTTTATTTACTTGGCATGCTAATAAAATGTTTTGTGAAAAAGATTCCATTCAATTTTTCTGTTGTATATAATCTTTTTTTTTTGATAACTTGCCATATTCAAAATTTATATAAAGAATTTATTAATTGTCTTTTGAACGCCAGTAAAAATGAAGGAAAAAATATTTTTTTAGTAAATATATTATTTACAAAATTTGTACGAGTATATTTTCTGCAAAATGACTGGATTATTAATTTAATAATAACGTGCATAATTTCCGGTTTTTATTGTTAATTCTTGGTATAATGTGTATGTATGTTTTGTTTTTATTAACATACAAATATTATTATACACAATAGAGGAAATCATTTAAATAATCATAAATCGAATAATTAGCAAAAGAAGCTAGCAAACGAATTTTGATATTATTAGATCTTTAGTTCATGTCGGAGAAATTCCCCTTCTGTTTGTATTATTCGATTTAATCTCGGATTAAATTTTAGTTTTATTATGTTGTCATGCACTTTCGTATAGATTTGTTACAAATTGAAAGAAAATTTTTATTCCAATTCTTTCGTTATTGCATTATTTACTTTCATCATGTTTTTAAAATATGTGGGATATTTTTCAAAAATAATGAAATATTAAAAATCCTGCTAAAGTCATTTGCTTGGTATGAATTTTATGCAAATGACAGAATAGATTTTATCAGTGTCCCGATTTATTGTACTTAAATTTGATTTATTTTATTTTCAAACAGTATTATAATGATGTAATTGAATAGATACATACATACATATAAATTAAAAATGTATTATGTACAATTTTTATGCTAACTAATAATTTGTAATTAATTTAAATTTTAACGTAATGTACATAATTATAATTACATGTTTATTTTGAAGCAAACAATGCAAACGACAGATTCAAATTTATATTTAACATTATGTAAAAAACAGGCACAAAATAATGCTTGTATATATATTATTATGATATTATTTTTCGTTTAATTAAAAAATCCAAAATTAATCAGTTTTTCGAATATGTACAAAAATGTTATTAAAATTTTAATACAACTAAATTTGGTATGAAATAATGTAATAATTATTTTTTTTATTTATACTAACTGTCTATATACATACACAATGTCATAACTTAAATAAGAATATTTTAATGTACGTATTCAATTGCTTCCTGGAAGAAAACTATTTTTCCTTATTTTGTTTCATCAAGACCGTTTTTATACCCATTGTTAAAATAAAAATATTAAATAGCTAATTGTATTTTAGCTCTTACAAATGTTTCTGGTCAATGGATTTTTTAAGTGCAAGCGAACTTAACCAAAACGATACAATTTGTATAAATTTTAATGCTTTCGACCCATTTAATTTAAAAGTTCCTATTTTATACATCATCATTGGAAATATCATTTAATTAATGTACTGTATTTGAGTTAAAACATTAAACATAAAAAATTACTTTCATTTTATTGACAACCGAGTTGACAACATTTATTATTTACGTAAATGAGAGATTATAATTGTGTATATTAAAAATATCTAAATGCTGGCTACTTAATGATTGTAAATGTATTTGCTGGGTACGTTTTGGTGCAGATGCACTTTGTAATAATTTTTGAAATCTGTATAGTTGTACATATGTTTGTAATAAATAGAATTCCAATAATTTTATCGCACAGGTGTTTCAACTACGTATACATTATTAGATTTATTGTCATACTAAGGTCAAAATCATTGTGTGATAATAAGAAAATCTAAATCTCAACCATCTGTGGATAGATATTTTCAATATAACCCTAGGATTTAGTTACAACATATTTAATTTTTATTGTTTATTAGATATATTTCGTGCAATTATTTCATTTTCAATATTTATTTTGAAGAAACGTGCCCATATAACTAACAGTTTAAATACTGAAAATGGGATTGGAAATTAAACATTTCTTTGCATTATTTAATAATATTTGGAAATTCTTGTAGTACATTCTTCTATCAACTCAGTATTATCTCACAAGTATTACGTGAATAATAAAACATGTACCTTCTTGGCATTTTTCCAAATTTACAAATTGCTGATGTTATAGATTTATTTGTTGTATAAGTTGAGGAAAAAAACTGAAATATAATGAAAAATTGGACGTCGTCTACCCATGCACTCGTACATACTTAATTTTAATGGTATAGTAATTAATGATAGAATTGTTCTTTTATTATCATTGAAATAGTAATGTTGTCACATGTTAATCAAACCGTCATACATATTAATTATAATAATCATTAGTACACCTCCTTCCTATAATCGTGTGTGTTTTCTCAATTATATTAAGTAGACGCAAAAGTAGCGGTTTGGTATAGTTAGATATTGGAAAAATAGATAATAGTTGATAAGAAAACCCTTTATAAAAAAAGTAAATTCGAAATTGGCGTGAATATCGTGTATTGGAACAACAATACATATTTTGTTGTGCGTGCTTATTTTAGTTGATTTCTTAAAAAAGTGGAATTTGTAAAATAATACTGAACCAAAGAGAAACGACATGTATGTATTACATTATTATTTCAAGAAAAAAATTAATATGTTTAGAACGCATGTTTTGACTTATACTATATTCGTAAATACAATAGTTTTTTCTTTTGTTAAAAAATTAATGCGGAAAACAAGTATGTAAATATAATAATATGATGACCCTCACTTTCAGATTTGGGTTGTTATAACAATAGTATTATTTAGTATTGATAGCATGTTCGTAAAATTAATATATAATTTTTCTATTTCATGTATTTATGGCTGATTTGTAAAATAAAAATTGTAAAAATTTAATGCAATTATGTAATCTCATACCTAAACACATATTATAGACATCATAATTGTACATATTTCAGAAAACTTCCTATCATTCCTATTTTTAATTAAGTTCTTATGTTGCCTTATTTGCTTGATTAAGGACGTTTGCATCAGAGGTGCTCAAAATTTTTTTTGTCCATAAAATTTAAATTTGTATATTATAAATGTAATTTAGATAAGTTTTATAGAATCAACAATAAGAAGTTGGAAGTTTTATACATAAACGAATACCGCTTCCTATTTTACGTGAAAAAATCTCAAATATCGTTTATCAATTTTATTTATAAAAATCGTAAAAGAATTTTTTGGTATATAGTGAAATAAAACCTTTATAAATCAGTTCGATACTCGGTTCGATATAACTAAAATTCAATGCATTCAAATGCTGGTTTTTTGAATTTTAGTACCACAAGGTGGGTTGACACTTCTTACAAGTGTTAAAAACCCTATTAGAAATACATAATTATGTAAATAAGGAAAAAAAAATTCTAAAGAAAATGCAATGATTTTTTTTTTGGAAATTGAGAAATATGTATTAAGAACTCACAATATTTTTTGTAAAGTTCGCGATTTTGGTTTATGAATTAATTAATTAATTTTTATAAAGCTTTTTTGGGTTATTTGTAAATGTGGTTTAATGTTATGAGTTGTTAATATGTATGGTCAATAATAATCATTTTAGTATCATACAGTTTAAAGTTCAAAGGAAAGAAATTATTTTTTGCCGCATAATAAACGTTTTAAAATAGTTATGCACTTACTAAGTAGGTACAACATTCAATTAGACAGCAATATTTACATGGAATAATTATCTTTTATGTTAACATTTGTGTTCAACAACTATTTTTTTTATTCAATTATAGTTAATACGTATTTATAGTTAAGATTTATCTGTAACTTTAAAACGACAAAGCAAATTTAAAATTTTTGTGTTAAATTTGGACCTTTTGTGAATTGTAGTACCGAGGGTAGTAGGAGTAGTAGGTATATTGTTATGTTACATACATATCTAATATTTATCGAATAAACCAAACCTTGACACAAGTGCTTTTATTATGTAAACATTAAATTTACATGTTTTCTATTTCAATTATTATTTACTACGATAATTTACTAATTGTTTAATTAACAAATCTAAATCTATGTACATTTATCATTATATTATCGTTTTACAGGAATTCTATATGTATAGTAAACACGAAATACAAAATGTGCGACTAGAAATGTATGTAAAATATGTTTATATAAGATTTCCCTACTTACTTTTTATATTTATATTCTCTTTGAGTAAACAATGAAATCTGTTATAGCTTATAATAAAAAATTATGACGAAAAAAAAATTGATAAGTCTATAGGATTATTACTCATACTATACTTTAAGAAGTCATAAAAATGTGCAATTTATTTTATTTTGTCTTAATACTAAATGTGTTAATTAAGGTTAACATATAAAAAACAATAAAAACTGGAAAATAACTGAAAATTATTGAACCATAATTAGCTAGTAATTTGTGATTCGTGAATTTTTCAATATAGCACGGAACCGCTAAGTTCATATTAAGCTTGTTAAATATATTAATTTAAATTAATATCAGTTAACTCGCATGACTTTTTGATTTATTAAATGTGTAAGTCTCGTGGTAAATTGTAGTATTTCAAATTATTTCCCATAATGTTTCAGTTTTTTTACTTAGCAATAAATTTTAATTTTGAAGTATTAATTATTATTATTTAATATTTCAGAAAGTTGTTAAGAAGAAGCCTAATGACTTTATGACAAAATTTTGAACCAAATATGACAACTGCAGACTCAAAAAGTGTTAAAATACATCTACCATTAGATACTGAAGATGGAAATGAAAGTGTATCTTATTCTACGAAGGCAATTTGCTCACCTCCTTTAAAAGAATTGGAATCTCTCAATAATGCTTCAATACTAAGGTAAATCTACATGCTTATACAATTTTATTATATTGTATACATGATTAAATTAATTGGCTTAATGTTTAATTTTTAAATTACACATTTTAAACAATTACATAAAAATATTATCTCTCTATTACTTTAGTAAATTATGTAAATGAAAAGTAAAAATTACAGTTCATGCCAGACAAAACTTCGTTAGAAAATTATTCATTCTTTTAATCATGCAAAGTTTGCATGTTTTGTACTTTTCACTACAGTATAATTGTGAATGTAGAAAAATATATGTCTTAAATGCAATCACTTGTATACAAATGTGATTTTTGTGTTTGAATAAAATAGATACAAAATTTAAGAATATTCGTAAACTAAATGCCCAGTAATCTCAATTTACGTAATTCTTATAAATATTTCAATAGTTCGTTAACTTTAATAAAACATTATAATTAAAAAAGAATTCACTCTGAATTTCAGTGGTTCTCAAACGAATCTATGCAATGGATCGTCATCGGTGACAATAACAAATTCGGGAGCTTTACGCAAAGTTCCAAACAGTAGTCCAAGCAGTCATAAGAGACCAATGATATCATTAACTCACCTGCCAAAACGACCACCTGTAGATATACAATTTAATGATCTTTCTTATTCAGTATCAGAGGGTCGTAAACGTGGTTATAAAACAATTTTAAAATGTATCAATGGCAAATTTCGGTCAGGAGAGCTAACCGGAATTATGGGACCATCTGGAGCAGGAAAAAGTACTCTAATGAATATATTAGCAGGCTACAAGTATGAAAAAAATCTGCATAAATGGAAACACTCAAATTTTCACATTAAATATTTATTATGTTGCAGAACATCCAATTTAGATGGTTCTGTACTAATCAATGGTAAAGAAAGAAGTTTACGTCGTTTTCGAAAAATGTCCTGCTACATAATGCAGGATGATTGTTTATCCCCTCATTTGACTGTAAAAGAAGCCATGACTGTTTCAGCGAATCTCAAATTAGGCAAAGGCATTACGCGCTCTGAAAAGAAAGTTGTTATCAATGAAATAATTGAAACACTTGGACTGCAAGACTGCATCGATACTAATTCACATAGTTTATCTGGTGGACAACGAAAACGTCTTTCTATTGCTTTAGAGTTGGTCAATAATCCACCTGTCATGTTTTTTGATGAACCGACCAGTGGATTAGATAGCTCATCGTGTTTTCAATGTTTATGTCTATTAAAATCGCTAGCAAGGGGTGGTCGAACGGTTATTTGTACAATTCATCAACCGTCTGCACGTTTATTTGAAATGTTCGATCAATTGTATATGTTAGCCGAAGGACAATGTATTTATAGGGGTCCAGTAACATCGTTAGTGCCATTTTTATCTAGTATGGGATTAAATTGCCCAAGTTATCATAATCCCGCCGATTATGGTAAGACCAATTACGTTTTGTTAACAATCAAAGGTAATTATAAATTTTTTTTCTATAAATTTTCTAGTTATGGAAGTGGCAAGCGGAGAACATGGTGATTACGTACAAAAATTGGTGGTAGCTGTAAACGCTGGCCGTTGTAACAATTTTGTACAACTCTCACCAGAAATCACAAATAGTAAAATTTCAAATGATATTGCAAAAGAAACAACCCCTGTTAAGCCGGCATGCAGTGATATAGTACCAGTTCCAAACGGATTTGTAAAAACACCAGCTTCAACACCAGCGACATGCACAACGTCTTTATTAGATTCTTCAGAAAATTTACCTCAAACTGAAAAGAATGGTTTCCCCACATCTGGATGGCAACAATTTATTATTTTATTGAGAAGAAGTATGTACATTATTCTCAGGGATAAGACTTTAACACGGATGCGACTTGTTGCACATTTTATTATCGGTATTTTAATTGGATCAATTTATTATGATATTGGAAATAATGCAGCCAAAGTGATGAGTAATGCCGGTTGTTTATTTTTCACTGTTATGTTTATGATGTTTACAGCTATGATGCCTACTATATTAACATGTAAGCTTTAAGTTTTTTGTCGTTTTAACCCAGTAAACTAATGACTAATAAAAACATTTTTAGTTCCTTTGGAAATGTCTGTTTTCATACGAGAACATCTAAACTATTGGTACTCTTTAAAAGCCTACTACTTAGCTAAAACTCTAGCAGATATACCGTTTCAGGTAGAATAATAATGATCCATATAATAAATAAACTATAATGTTGAGTATATTTTTCTTTTAGATAATTTTAACCACATGTTATATAGTGGGTGTTTATTTTATAACGTCTCAGCCATTAGATGCCACACGGTTTGGAATGTTTCTATTAGTTGCAGTATTAACCGCTTTGGTGTCCCAAAGTTTCGGATTACTTGTTGGTGCTGGTTTTAACATAGAAGTAAGATATGAAACTGTTTTTCGTTTGGATAGAATAAAAATGAGTTCATCCTTTTTTGCAGGGAGGAGTATTTCTCGGCCCAATATCTACCATTCCGATGGTACTATTTTCAGGATTCTTCGCTAATTTGGAAGATATACCGTACTATTTAAGTTGGTTACCGTATATGAGTTACGTGAAATATAGTTTCGAAGGGAGTATGATAGCAATCTATGGTTTAAATAGGCCAAAGTTAGAATGTAAAATAGACTATTGTCATTTTAAATATCCTACTACATTTTTGAGGCAAATGTCGATGCGGGGTGATATGATGACATATATTATCGATGTGATAGTACTGAGTGGATTATTTGTCGTACTTAGAATATCCGCATACTTTGTTCTTCGAATAAAACTTATGCAAAATCGCTAATAAATTGCCAATAATGATATTGTTATTAAAGCACAATTATATTTTTGAAATTATTGATATTGTGATAGATTGTAGTTTTTTATTGTGATGTATTTTATAATATCATTTTCATTTTGATGGTATTGTGAATATTTTTTGCATTTCTATATTGTACTCTTAATTAAATTATTAAACATTTTTATAGTTCATCGTAGAAAAATAAAGAGAATACGTAATAAAGGTATTACATATGGTTTTTAAGACAAATAACGCACTAGTTATAATTATATTACAAAAAAAAAAATGTAAATTCTCAATACCACTTTCTAGCCTACGTAATACGGTAATACATTATATTTAGGTATACATACATATATCAATTATTATTATTATTATTATTATTACCTATAAGATTATGTATATATTTTGAATTTATAAATACATTTTTATACAAACTAATTGTTATTTATTAAATTTACGAACCACGACGTACTTGACCCTAAATATAGGTATTAAATTTAAACACTCTCACGTCTTTTAATTTAATTAACAATTTATTTAGTTAATCTGTTTCAATGACAATAATAATAATATGTACTAATAAAGAAATACATATGAGTATAAATATATATTATGAACCAATGCAATTGTTATTATTTCACGGATTTGACAATTTGAAAAATGGTACATGAAAAACTTTTTAAATTTAAGTTCAATAATAGCAGCAACTTCCAATAAATGTGAACTGAAAATTGAAAAGTCCTTCTTATTTTTTACAGCCAACCATATTTTGGTTGGATTTTTTTATCATGCACTTTTTGAATATTTCGCAAAGTCATAGGAGAGGTAGGAGTTGAACCACCTTTCGTAGAAGATGGCTGAGGCGTTAGCCTATCTTCATATTCGACCTAAAGTCGATATATTTTATTAGATATTTTAATCAATAATTATTAATATGTTATACCTCTACCTTTTTAACGATTGTAGGTTCCACCACTGTTTCCTTCTTATTTTGTTCAATCATAAAACCTGTGAGTTTTGACCCTGCTTCCTCAATATTACCACTGTCCTCTAGACTTTCAACTATTTGTTGAGACTCTTCAGTTCCTTGTGGTGATGGTGGTTCAGGGGTAGAACTTCTTTCAATTTCATCCTAATAGCAGCATTAAATAATTTAATTCAAATGTTATAAGTATATGTGTAGTATATGTATAAAATACCTTTTGAATAATATTTTCACCTAACAAATTTGCTGTATCTTCTACATCATCATCTATTGTCCCAACAACCTTCATTATTTCTTCGTCTTCACTCTGGCTATCTAAAGATTTACTACTTTCATCGACATTTTTCTCCAAATCATCGATTTGAGTTTGATTTATGTCGAAGGAAGACTTTTCCGGAGATTCTAATTTCATTAAATTATTTCCTTCGCACTTTTCTTTATTAAATTCTGATGAACATCGTGATTCAGAACTTTCAGTATGTTCCTCATATTTAGAATCAGATTCCTCAGTTTTATCAGCCAAGAAAGATACATTTTTAGAAAAAGAGCGATTATTTTTATCTGAACTAGATATTGATGATTGTGGTAGATTTTTCTCAGTTTCATCAGTTCTCCTCAAGTTCTCTTCTAATTTACCCCCTACTTCTGATAATAGATGATTAGTGATTTGATTATCGCTAATTTTATCTGATTTTGATAATACTGGTGAGCTTTTCGTACTTTCTAAATTAATTAGATCAGGTTCAGTTTTAGCCAATGATTCTAAATTTTTAGCTTGTTTTATTATTGGCGATAATGGAGGAGGGCAAATTGATATTGTGGGTCCTTTTTGAGTTAAAATAGTTGACATAGGGCTAACTGATGAAATTCTTTTCTGTGCACCTATAGAAAAAGTAATCAACATTTTTTTAATTTAATTAAGTTTTATTCTTTTGAATTATTAAACTTAAAAACACTTACTTAAATTTTCAGGCGTAGCTTCTCGTACGAGTTTCACAATATTGGAACCAGTCATATCAGGTAACTCTATAGGAGTTGTTGCTCTTGATTGATCTGGACTTTTTACTGCCAATTTCTTAGCTTCTTCCATTGCTTTTTGTAAATTTTGTTGTTTTTTAAATGAATCACGACTATGACAATGTCCGATTTGAGACCTGTTCATAGAATTTACAATTTAAAAAAAAAATTAAATTAATTTTTATTATTTATTATTTACTTACGCTATACATGCACCTTTTACAACCTGTCTCCACTTATTTAAGCTTGAGTTAAGTGCAGCCATTTTTGCAATTCGTCGAAATCTGGATGAAATTAAAAAATATGTAAGTTTTATTATAAGAAAATTTTAAATTCAATCCGGAAATGTATACTTAGCCAAAGAATCTTCCCCTTCCGGAGGTACTGCATAAATTAAATCTTCATCTTCTTCAGACGCAATAGGTGCAACTTTAAAATCTTTCATTAAACGTCTTTCCCAAATTTTCATTTTTTTACCAAGTACAGCTGAAAATTATTTAATTTTTAAATTTACAATTTGTATATAGGTACATATTTTAATATTATATCAAAATACCTTTCTCTTTGCGTTCAGCGCTTGATATATCCATACCATTTTTACCCAATACATCTAATATTTCATATCTAAATGAGGATATATCACTTTTAAGCTCGTTTACATCATCTTCAGTAACCATGCTTTCCTCGCACTTTCTGTGCATTGCTGAAACATATCTCCAAACCAATGAACGCATAACTGCTGTATATCTAAAATCGCGCTCTTTTTCTTCCCTATTTCTTCTCTAAAAAATAATTATTTCGTTTATGATAAAATATATATATATACATATAATTTGTTAATTCAATCTACCTTTGTAGACATTTTACGTAATTTATCTTTTTTTCGTAAACCGCACAATTTAAACAAATTCTTTGGACGTGGAAAGATATTAAATGGTGGCGGTAAAGTCCCCGTTTCTTCAAAATAACTCATCCATAGTTTGGTTCTAGCAAATTTCCACTCCGTATCAGAATGTTCCTAAAATATTAACATACAGAAAGAATTTAGAGACAATATTGCATTCAATCGTATATATACGTCTATCATTGCATACGAATTCGACATCATAGCAATAAGTAGATTCAGTAAAACGATCACGTTGATCACAGAGTATGATCCAAACATTAGCAATCCCCAAAATCTTGTGTAGGTTTTGATACCGGTTAACTCAAAACTGCCTAAATCAACCATACCAAAGCTGGCCCAAAAAAGTGATTGAGATGATTCAAAAACACTAAAATAAACTTTCAGTTAAACTGTGTTCTATATAAATTTAAATAAATAATGTATATACTTTGCAAAACGTCTCCACTTCATACATGCATCTCCAGTATTATCAAAATCTGGCTTACCACTTGGTAAATGATAACATTTCTTTTTCTCCAAGTCGGAAAAATACCATAGTAATTGATTTAATCCTAATAAAATGTTGTTTAAAAGCATATAATAATTATGTAATTTATTTCAATTACCACAAGCAAATGCAAACAAAACCAATGAATAAATAAAGAAAAATTTTACAATATCGATAACCATTCTTCCAAGTGATATTTGTAACGGTCCCAAATGTGGATTTATCGAGAATAAATGTACCAGTTTCAGAGCACTATGAATTTATTTAATTAAACTCTGCAACGAATCAAATACATACATAACGCTTACCTAAAAATATTTGCTGCAGCAAATAAACCCTCTGCAATTAATTGTGGATCAAATGCGTTCCATTCTTCTCTACGAATATATGCCGTAGAAGGATCATTTTTAATTTCTGATGATTGCTGTATATAGGCAACAATTCTTAAAATTATCACTGCTGTATATAACAGATTCCTAGAAAAATCTATAAAGTTCCATAAATTTCTCAAGTATGATTGCATTCCTTCAACGAAAATTTCCTGTGTTTCTTCAAAGATAAATCCTTATAAACAATAATTTTTAATACAAATTGTTCAACTACTTAATACAGTAACTAATATTGATTACCAATTACATATAACAGAACAGCATATTCCAAAATTGTAGGAGAATTTCCTCTTTGTCTTTCATATTTATCAACTACAGTTTGTTTCATTGATTCCGTTCCGAAAAATTCAATAAATTGATCCTCAGCTCGTTGTGATACCAAAATTAATAGTACTATAAATAAATATTTGAAAAATTTGATTTGTAATTAATGAGTGCATAATAAATTAACTTACGTAAGAAAAATAAATATGATGATGCATGTATTAAGAATTTCATGAAAGGTTTACGCATTAATTTTCCGGTTTTAGTTTCAGGCGCTATCATATAAAGTGTACAATAAAATGGAAAAAGCAGTGCCACTTTAACAATAATGCCCAATTTTTCCTTCGCAGATTTTCGTCGAAAACCAGGAACACCTTCGTACCAAAGAGCTGCTAAAAGTTGTTGAATATTTGGATGAGCCACAAACTATACATAATATTAAATAGTTAAATTCCAAAATATATCTAACTTTTAAAATTATTAATTCTTACTTTTTTTTGTTTGTATTGAATAGCTAATTCCAGTCTAGCTAGTTTCATATGTTCGCCTTCTTCATACGGTGGATTATCTGGGTCATGATTAAGAATAATAGCTAATTCTTGCGAACTTCTAGATTGATCTAATAAATCAACAGCAAACTGTTGGCATTGTTTGCGTAATTCCATATATTCAGATTTACATTCCTATATGCATTTAGGTTTAAAATATAGAAAACAGATTATGAAACATATTCTTACTGGCTCCGAGAATGCTAGACCTCGAAGTTCCCAGGATAATTGAAATGCAGTCAATAAAGGATCACTGGAAGACAGAGCAATTAACGATGGACTTGCCAATGCTTTGTATTCATTTAAACGAGATAAAGAATGACGCAAAGAATCTTCTTCCGTTTGTCTAATACATTCCTCACAGCCACATCTATTTATATTATATTCAAAATTGTTATCAAATATATGTATTAATTATTGTAAAACGCACTTTATATCATGAGGCATAGGAACTGTTGCTCCCCTGTCCAACAATATTTTCAAAATTTCATAATTATTACGATGGGCAGCCAGTATTAGCGGTGTTATATCACGTGTAAACATTGCTGTATTAATGTCGACTTTTTGCCAGCTCTGAAATTTATTTTTTTAAGAATGTTCAAGACATATTAATAGTATATTTATACATAGGGCTCTCCTTCTTTATGTATCAATTCTTCATATTCTAATAAAAGTTCTACAGCTTCAACAAATTCAACATTGATGGAATGAAGGAGCGCATCTTTCGTATCTACACCCATTACTATTAACAATTCAACCATTTCTAAGTTTTCTTGATCAATGGAAATGGTTAGTGCACCACGTCCTAAACTGTCTACACAATTTATATCAAAAGCTTTTTTTCGTTGAGCTCTTTGTAACATCCTTTAAAACGATGAAAGTTATATATATTAATATAAACATGCGGAGCATTAATAAAAATATGCTATTTATAAATACGCAAACACATAAGTTTTATAGTTACATCAACTTACGAGGTACTTGAAAATACTTCTAATCAAATTTAGTTGCTAATTTGCTATCTTTGAAATAATTACTAATACATATATATTAATACTGTACCTTCTAACATTTGCTAAATCACCACGTTCAATTGCCAACAAATATTTCTTTTCTTCGAGGGTCAACATTTTGGGCAGGTTGGGTAAAACGAGGCTTTTTCGCGTAATGCGAGATTCTACATCAACCTCCTATAACATAGATTTTAAAAGACTGCGAATTAAAATTAGTTCTGCTTACTTCTTTTTCGTTTTCCATTTTTGTTTAGTATTTATTTATTCAAAAATTTATTTATAAATATCAATATGATTCTCTTTAAAGATTACATTCTGATTAATTTTACCTAGCACAGCAGTTAAGCTATGAATGGCTACATAATTCTAATATTAAGTTAGTTAGATATAATTACATTATTGTATTTATTAAATTAGATTACCCTTGTTAGCATACTTATTTGAAATATTACCAGATTTGGATTGTACTTTTACCCTATTGATTATCGAATACATCGACATAAAAACCTTGTAAGACCTAAATATTATTTCGTTAATGATTGACTTTTTAGCATACGTTAATAAAATTTAAATTTAAAATGCCATGCCTATATTATTCATAAAAATACATTTTATTGTTAAATTAAAAAATTTTAATTTCATTAACATAGGTAATCGATAAATATCGTGTTTAGCTAATATTTATGCATGATGGTAGTAATAATAATGTTTTTATATTTGTTCCTGGGGGACAAATAAACAAATTGCACTAACATATAACTAATATTCTTTTTCCATGGATTATATAATAACAAAAAGATTATAATATTTTATCTATAAAAATAATTTAATTAAATGGGCAATCAAAATCAATAAAACTTGAAAGTTTTCACTGTAATGTACAACTTCATGCCTTTAGTTGCTTACTATGATAGAAACCTTGTCAATCTTATAGTTAATTTGAAAGTGTGAAAATATTCATTATGTAATTATAAATTTATAAATTCGTAATGAAGGAAACAGTGTCTAAACAAAATTTGATACAAATGAGCGATGAACTGCTTCATGAACAAATTGAAGATGTACATGATCCGTGCGATAAACCGTTGTCTTCAGTTGAAAAAAAATTCTTACTATATGCTGATAGAGGAGATTGTGCCAGAGTGATAGAGTACGTACAAATTTGTTATAATGCATTTTTCATGGCAGTAATACATGGCTTCTTTAGAATAATAAATGAATATTCTGATAAACCGCAAGAATTTGATATAAATTGCGTTGATCCGTTAAATAGAACAGCTCTTATAACAGCTATCGAAAATGAAAATGTTGAATTAATAAAAATCCTTTTAGAAGGAAAAATTGATGTAAAAGTAAGTTAACTAGAGGAAAACATTATTAGGTAACAATTAATAACATATTATTAACAATTTCAGGATGCTTTATTACAC
>SSSI01005607.1:0-22485 GCA_004796505.1 Oryzaephilus surinamensis
AGCTGTCAAAATCTTACTGACTGGCGTAAACATAGGCAGTGAAACAAGATTTCCTTACAATTTTTTCAAATAAAACGACAATTTGTTGTTATACAATGGAACAAAACATCATTTTATCACTATTTTTGTAGGTAACAGTTTAAATAAAAACTAATTTTTTTTAATTATACCAAAGTTGAAAACTACAATTGAGGTTATGTTATAAACAAACTGTCATTTCCGGTCCGCCCGAAGTTTTCAAACTTAATGACGTCATAATATAGTAAGAAAATTTAAATTGAAATGTCAAAATTGCGTTCTTACAATTTTTTAAACTATTGTACGTTGAAAAAAAAGTAAGAACATTTTCTGAATCATCAATATCGTCTACATTAAAAGAATAAATAAAAAAAATATGCAACTATCCCATTTTCAACTTACCATCTTCGGTTGAAGTTGGTAAAAATGTGTCGCTTGGTACTAATTCACGTTCCTCCGCATCAATGTCCCATACATGCACCCCTTCAGCACATCCAGCTGCAATGGCTGTACCCAATGCAGTAATGTCTTGTGATTGAGCCCGAACTACTGGAATTCCACTAATATCAGCCTGAAAAAAAAACAATTACAATCAAAACAAAAACAACAACAAATCAGTTGATTTTCATTTACTTGTAATTGCATTAGTAAATTATTTGTTGTCATTTTACCATCTACATGTAATTTCGTTAATGGTATACCACAATCTTTATTCATGGCTTCTAAAATATCTCTAGTTTGAAAACAGACAGCTTCCAATGCTGCTCTAATTATATGCTGTTTCGTCGAAAATGCAGTTAGACCGCAAATGATACTAAAAACGAACAGCCAATTATATTATTTAAACGGAAATTTAAAATTAACGTATATATAGATTTTTTTTGGAAAAATGAAAACTTACACACCCTCTTGCATCTTTTCGCCAATATGGTGCATAAAGGCCTTTAAAAGCAGGTACAAAGTACACGTCACCCGTATTAAATACTTCTTGTGCCAATGATTCAGTGTCTTGTTGTACATTTTTTATAAAACCCATGTTATCCCTTAACCAATTCATTGCGGCACCAGCCACGGCTACACTACCTAGAAATTTTTATAAAACATACACTATAATACAAAAAAATTGGTTATATTTACCTTCTAAAGCGTAAATTGCAGGCGAATTACCGAATTTGTACGCCACTGTTGTTACTAGCCCATGAGTTGATTGCACTTTCTAATCAAAATAGAATAATATTTTGTAAATATCCATTTTTTAAATATTATTACATGTTAAAATTTTATTATTACAACATTTGACCTTATAATATTGAAAAACTTGAAAGGAAATTTTCAAATGTAATCATAATCTCAAAAAAATTTTACAGCAATTTTATGACATCACTTTTATCATTATCTTAATAGATTGTTTATTAAATTTTTAGCAATTAAAGGAAATACGATAAAAATTTTATATAATTACCGATGTCCCCGTATTATATAGCAAGAAACAACCACTTCTATAAGTATTTTTAGCTTGACCTTCCTTTAAACAGCTTTGACCAACTAAAGCAGATTGTTGATTTCCTAAAATCTATAATAAAAAATAAAAAAACGTTCAATTAAAACGATATACTGTCGCATGTAATTACCCCTGAGATAGTAGCACCTTCTAATGGAAAATCTTCACAAATTTGTCCGTAAATTTCCGAACTACTTCTAATTTCTGGCAGTATTTCTGATGGTATTTTAAATGTATGCAATAATAACGGATCCCAATGTAATGTTTCGATATTCATAAGGAATGTTCTTGAAGCATTTGTAACATCTGTTATGTGTAAACCGTTTTTAACGCCACCAGTTAAATTCTATTTAAAAATTTATTCAATTACGAATTGTTTAATTATTTTAGATAGAAAAAAAGTGGTCTTTACCCACACAAGCCACGTGTCAACTGTTCCGAAAAGGCACTTTTTCGCCTTGATGGCTTTTTTAACTTCTGGCACATGGTACATAAGCCATTTAACTTTAAATGCACTAAAATATGGAGAAATTGGAAGACCACAAGTTGATTTAAAATAATTTGTATTGTTCTCCGGCACTTTTGCCAAAACTATATCAACTGTTGAATCTGTTCGTATGTCGTTCCAAACTAAAATTTAATTATTTCACTATTTGTAACTGAAATTTTAATTTCAATTTACCAATTGCATTGTAAAGTGGTTTTCCCGTAGTTTTGTCCCATAAAATCGTCGTCTCTCTCTGATTTGTTATTCCAATTGTAACGATATTTCTAGCTGGAAGGAAATAGAATCAACAAATGACGTCGTAAGATTTCCAACTACCGATTACCAAGTATATTTATATATTTACAGAAAAAAATATGGTATAATTACTTGATAAATATTGTTTGTAGAAACAAAACAACGTTTTTATTAAAATAACCAAGCACTGGAAAGTCAAGATAAACCACAAACACAGTTTGCTTGGGTTATCAAATGAATTTTCCATTTATAAATAAACAAAAATAGAACAAACAATGAAGTGATTAAACAATTGCGATTGGATTTGGGCCAGATTAACTAATTATAATTAAATATCGACATTTACCTTGTGCTCCCAATTTGATAATAACATTTTCCATGCATTTCTTGACAGCGTTCAGTATTTCGTAAGGGTCTTGTTCGTGCCAACCCTCCATGGGTATATGTGGGACCACATCGATGGCGTGTTCGGCAATTTCTTTCGTTTCCTGACTACGAAACACACAAAATTTAACGGTTCTTGTGCCAGCATCAATGACACCGATTAGTGGCCTGTCCTCTATACCATCAGCAATACTTTTTCTAGGTCTAAAGTGCTCTTCCCTGGCCATAATTTCGCTAAAAACACAAACACAATTTTAAATAAATTCAAAAACTGTGCTATGCACTTTGTTCATAGCTTTCTAGCCTTGAGTTTTAATTACCCTACATGTATTGGTATAATTTTTTAATACATATAATAAATTTTGTTTAACTACAAGGTAAAAACTTGTGATTTATTATATAATTTTGTTCTAGGTGTATTATTTAATGTTATTTTAAAATTTACATAATTCATTGTGTGGAGATTTTAGTAAGACCTTTTGCTATATAGAAAACTGATTAAATCAAAAAATAAGGCACTATGAAAATTGTATTAAATATTTAAAAAAAATGTAATGTTTTACCTTTTTTTTTCAAAACTTAACCTCTAAGAACCCAACCACACACACCTAAATTATTACTTGAAATGAAAGCTACTTAGCAAGTCCACATTCCGGCGCCGGTGATTATTGATACCATTATCAATAATTTGTTGAGTATTACAACAAAACTGTAGTTATGAATTATTTTTTAATTTATAAAAATACGACCATTTTGACGTAAATTTTTTCATCTTTCGAACAATCACGAACATACCATTGCCAACATACGTGCTGCCTGAAGAATAAATATAAATAATAAAAATTTCTATTACATAATAATTGATTTAAATAATTTTATTTATAAATTCATAAACTTTATATTATATACAGATTAAATTGATTGTAAAACATTTTTTGATAAATTTCATTATCAAAGCTCTTGAACCTTACCTTAAAGTACATAATATTATCAATAACAATATTATCAAATATAATTTATTGTTAATTTCAATAATTCATCGTTTATTGTGCCATAAACCACCATAATTTGTTTACACTTTCCAAAAAAACGAATTTTTAGTTTGCAATCGCATTATTTATGCATCCAACAAAACATCTCTTTCACGTGCGTTTGACATTGACATGTTTTGAGGTTAGAAACTAGAACATCGATTTCAAATCAAATGTATTTTAATTATTTTAACACATTGGGAAAAAATGAATCATGGTAATGAAAAATTAACAGATCCAGTTGAGGAAATGCTGAAAAGAACCGGATGCATAGAGCTTCACTACACAGTTCAAGTATTACATAATGAACAACCAACTTTGCCGTAATTATCAGGTAATAATTTTTTAGGAGTGTATTGCCGAAACACAAGATTGGAGGAAATGCCAAGAACAAGTTCACGAATTTAGGAAATGTATGCAGGAATACGAGAAAAGAAAACAAAAACTTATATCCAACTAATATTATTTTATTTCAATAAATTCTTAGTGCAAATGTTTAAAAACATTTTAAAATTTGCAAATATTTATAATACAAAAATGGTAATACTTATTCGAACTGATATAAATATGGGTAAAGGCAAAATTGCTTCACAAGCAGCACATGCTGCTGTTTCATTGTACCAATTATCAATTGAAGGCTCTAATCCTTGTTTAAAATCTTGGTTACGAAGCGGTCAACCGAAAATTGTGCTTAAAGTTGAATCAAATTGTGAACAAACGTTACAAAAAGTGTACAATAATGCCAAAAATAGCAGTTTAACAACTTGTTTAATCCGTGATGCTGGAAAGACACAAATTAATAGTGGAACAATTACAGCGGTCGGAATTGGGCCAGGAAAAATAGAGGAAATTGACAAAATAACAAGCAATTTTAAATTATTATAATTTCATTTGTTGTGTTTATATAAGAATAATGTAATATATATTTAATTTCTGACAATACATTTGTTTTCTTAATTTAAAATTTATATCGATGTGACTTTGTGAAAATTGACACCCTAAGACACAAAAACTAGTTTTACAGGTAAAAACATTGTAAGTGCAAGAACGTTTTCAAGCGACAATATTTCTAAAATCATAACTCATTTTTTTTTCATCGATTTAAACACGAGATCACATTTTTCGAAAATAAGTTCATAATCAATAAAATTTTACGTATAAAAGTACAAATACCACTCTTGTGTTTTTATACAAGCTTCATATTTATGAGGTACAAATTGGCACTAGAATATAAGAAACAGGACAATATATATAACACTACGAATTAAATTAAAATGTGCTCTTTATAACTCTATTCATAATTATGCACATTGCACAGTTAGTTTAAAAAAACTAACAAATATGAGTAAACAAAATAAAACTTTATTGATTGTGTGAAATTAATAAATTGAACTTAAATTTAATTGAGCAGAATAACAATAAATATATGTATAACAACTTAAAATAATGGTTTTTATTTTACGAAACAACTTTAGTTGCATTTACCACTTTCAAATTAATATAAATTCTAATCGACACAAAAAGTCTTATATTGACTTAAAAAACTTTCATCACATTCACTCCAACTAGATTCCATCACAGACAAAATTCGCATTCACCTTTATGTAATTAATTATGTATATCGATATATTTAAAATCGGATCCTTACAATTACTTACACAACTTTTATAACAATTAAAATTTGCAATATTAGTCAACATGACACAATTTTCTTTTTTATACCAAAATATACAAGCATAAAAAATTTTTCATTAACAATTGATAGAAATATTGCACCAATTTACAAATTTAATTAACCATTAACTGTTACACATTTTCTTTTTTTGTGAAAAAGATTGTAGTTATATCTTAAAATTATTTGTTTTTTGCAAAAATGAAAATTGTTGTTACAAAAAACACTCTCCTTTACAATTTAAACACACAACTGTTGCGATATACGCCAAATGTGCCATTCAATTCTTCTTAGATAGACTAGTTATTTGTAATGATCATTTTTTTGCCAACAAATTGCAAACTACAATCACAATAATTCAAACAACAGCTAGTCTTTCAAAGAAAAATATATGTTGCTTATTAAAAATAACTTCAAAACACACGAAACTCTTAATGTACACATTTTCTTACGTATTAATTAGTTTATTCTTCGGTGGATCATCAAATCGACAAATATCTAACGAACCCATACTACTTAACGACGAATGGGAATTATTAACAATATGTGGTGCTTCATTAAACTCATCTAATTCATCTAAATCGGCAGATATAGGAGCTTTTAACAAGATATATTGTTCAGATCTTGTTGGCCATAATAAATGTGCCATTACACAATATGCAAAACAATCAGCTGAGTACGTAATGCCTGACAAAAAATTTCTAAATTAACACTAGTTAATAAAATACCATAAAATTTTACCTAATAATAATTTAAATCTCCATAACGCCGACACATGTAGTGCTATTAATGCTAAAATCGGCAAATAAATGAACCAAACCAAACTGGATGCACCGAAATGTAGAAGAAAATTCAATTTTTGTGAATTATGTTCATACATCATTGTTGTTCGCAATTCATATAAGAACCAAATCATTATTAATGACCGAAATACGATTATTAACCATCCTGGCCACGTTTGATATTCATCAATATCTTCAATTATATCAACTTCCGTCTGAACAAACAATAAATTTCGAATATTATCTTTTATTAAGTCATAAATAACTTTATCTAAGTTATTATCAACGTTTAAACAATGAAAACATAAATTTAAATCACTTACCAAATTCCAAACATATAACAGTATATGAACAATACCATAACAAAGCCAAATGGCAAAAACTAATGGTTTCCACGTTAGTTCTAAGCGTGTTACAGCCCATCCTTTGGCTAATAATAACAACAACAGCATAAAGGATGTCTAGAAAATCAAATATTATTAATTAGAAACAAATTTGTTTTGATTGCATATTAATTTACTCTTGATAAAATATCAAAAATATCTCCAGTCATTGCCAATTTCGGATAACCGACACCATCTAAGGCGTATTTAAGCGTATGGATTAAAATTAGGCATAATGCAACAAAATCCAGTAATAAACTGGCTGTAAACAGTTTCGTAACTGGATGTTTTTGTGTTTTAACAGCATGGCATTGTAATGGTACTAGAACCATGTAACACAACCAGAACAATAGGTACAGTTCTAGCGTGTTTTGTCTGTCGAATGAGAATTGATACGTTAATGTACTGTATGCGGAACTATTTGGATTACCATTAACTAGCCATATATCGTATTCGATTTCATAGAAATTTTCCGCATCGTAGTAATGCCATTCACATGTTGTGGTGTTTTGGTAACATGCCACCATCGACACATACCAGAAACTAAAAAGAAACGAATTAAACATCGTAATTTTCTTTTCCGAACAGTTTTGTTTACGAGGGTTGTTTAAAGTTGCGAATGGCGTATGTGAATTGGTGATTTTTGATAACATTCCACGGTTTGTCCTCAAAATCACACAATTCCCCATTCGGGCACGGTATTCTTCTCAGGAAATCTATGCCATTGTCTTGACAAACTGGATGATAGGCACTAGTGTTTAATTTTGTAAACATACGTTTACATGCTGCTGTTTTATTATATAAAAAACTGTTCTTATAATAATCCAAAAAATGTGCCCTATCCAATACGGCGAACGTTATATTGACTGGGAATTTATGTTTCGATGTTATATTGCCGAATATGTAGCCGTAGGTGGCATCTGGCTGGTGTCTGTCCGTTTTTTGAACACCAAATTTTATCAGGAATTTAAAAAAGTCACTTGCTTTAAATGTTCCTTGTAAATGTGTACAATTATTTGATTGTATACACAATACTATTGTTAATAATAATGTATATTTCACATATTTATTGCACATATTTGGATTATTTGGTAAAATGTAATAGTTTTTTGGAAATTTTTTGACATGTTATTAAAACAGATTACAGAATACAGATAAAATTTGTGTTTTGTGGATTCGTGGGGACATCCATAGTGGGGATCTTTACTTAGTGTAGCTAACCACCAACAGATGTCACAAGTTTTATTCACAAAATCAACAAAATGATTATTTGACAGCTGTCAAAAAGATGTTTTGTTAACAGAAGTAAAGAATGAATAAAACTTAAAAAAATGGATAAATTAACTCTAATATCAGGAACATTGTTTATGGCAGCAGATATTTTTGCTATTGTTAGTTTAGCAATGCCTGATTGGATAATAACCGATGTAGGAGGTTAGTTTTCCCAAAAAACAAATACAGTTCTTCTCTAAATCATCAATTTCGTTTAGGAGATACTCGTTTAGGTCTTATGTGGACGTGCATGACTTTATATAATCGACCACAAGTTTGTTTCACACCAGAATTACAACCCGAATGGTTGTTAGCTTTGGTGTGCATATTTGTTGGATGTATTTGCATTACAACCACAATTATTCTTCTGGCTTCTTCGCATTGGGACAGAAATGTCGTGCCCTATGCACGATGGGTCGGATTTACAGCTAGTAAATTACACATAACATCAGTAACATCGCAATCTAACGTTCTGTTTTCAGTGGTATTATTTTGTTTGGCTGCTGTAATTTTCCCGATGGGCTTCCATGTAGACGAAATTGGTGGCCAGCCTTATCAGCTTCCGAATAGTCATCAAGTTGGAATCTCGTACATACTGTTTGTTTTAGCATTGTGGATTACGGTCATATCGGAACTCTTTGCCGGCAAAGTATGTTTACCACATTTCTAAGCTACTAGTACGATAGTTAATGAGCAATTATTTTATATTGTATATTCGGTTCTTTGTGATAAAATATGTTTTATATATTTTTATAATATAAGTATCTACAATATCTATTTGGAGGGAACTTTCGGCATCACTTGTTAAACGCATTAGTTTAACTAATTTTAAAATAATTTCATTTTGAACTACTTGTACATAATACCTTCTACTTTTTAAGGATAAAAAAGAGTTTTATATTTTGTTATTAGGGAACAATTTCACTTATATAAGTTTACCATTAACTTTGAATATATTCATCATAAAAACACAAATTCAATGGTAAACTTGTATCATCTGAAATTCATTCTCATTTTATTTTATTTGTAATAAATTCAAATACATATGTATACAATAAGTTACACATAGTTAATTATAATTATATAAATACAAATAAAAAAGAAATATTTACTTTCTATACATCTATAACGTAATAATAAAGAAATTAAAAAATGTACACAGTATTTACAATTTTTATTACAAAGAGACAAAAAGAAAACAAAGACTCCTACTGGAAATATTTATAAAATCTGGGTCCAGTCGTGCTAGATGATTCGCCCATTAAATTTCTATTACTACCATTTTTACTTGTAAATGCTTTAAACACTTCATATATATCACTACTATTACCATTACCAATACTTAAATTAGCAAACTCCTCATTTATATGACGTTGTAATTGTTTTTGAAAATCTGTATCACCATTATTACCATTTAAATTTAATTTTTCAACATGATTTACACCATTCTCTTGTACAACACTTTTATAATTCACTTGCCTATCGTACAATGGATTCGATTTCATTAAATTCGGAAACGCGTCATTATTGTGCATATAAATCGGCTTATTGTAATTGATTTGATTTGATGGACTATCAGACCAATTGAATGTCGGCGAATCGCACGACGACTGCGGCGTATTACTACGTCCAACAAAGATATTTTTATCGGTAAACGTGCGTGCCCCCTTCTGATTTGTCGTATGTAATAAATATTTAAACTTTTCTGCAGCATCCATACCAACAGTATCTTTCAAATAAATGTACCAACGTTCCTGTAGATTTGGTGGTTGCATACACATCTCAGCCAACGACATATTTTGCGGCAACAAATTCACACAATCATTTAACACTTGATGCGCCTCCGGAAAATGAACGTTATTCATAAATTGTATAAGTTTATTGTTCGATTGCATTATGGGCGGTTGAATTTTATGCACAACTAATGGTTGTGGAGCCGACAGAGACCTTGGTGGTACAACAATTGGCACACAAGCTGGATTTACAACACGTATTGGTTGTGTAAAACCGTTGGCCAACTGCGGGGGCGGTATATTATAGATTAACGGTCTCGGTGACGGTGTCGGATAGATTAATGGCAATTGAGATGGTACATAGGATAGTTCAGGTACAAATTGCGGTGGTACAATTGGCGGTATGTACGGTATCTGTGTAGGTGGCGCCTGTGGTACGGCAACCAACATTTCTTTATATTTTCTCGGTATAAATTCCGGTGCTAATGGATTTAAACTATAAATTTTCTTTAATTCAATACCATCTAATTGTAATTTTAACTGCGTCCATGTTATACCGAACAAACTATTGTTGTCGTTGCATATTTGTATGAAACGTTCCCACACTTTACTACAACGTCCAACTGAACATAATGCAATCGGATCACCAACAACCGCCACCAAACTTTGTGCACGTGTTATGGCCGTATTCAACAATTTCGAATTCGACAGAAACCCATAATCGATATTCGAATTTTTCGTCGTATCGTTATTGTTGCATGTTCGTCTTGTGCGTACAGTTGATAAAATAATTGCACGAAATTGTTTACCTTGTACATTCATAACACGTTCAACGCACACATTATCTATACGTTTTTTACGTAATTCGGAACGTATACGAAACACTTGATCCGAATATGGTGTTACAACACCAATAGATTGATCATTATAATCGCCCCATTCGGATGGCCAATTTTTCTTCAATTCAACAACACGTTCAACCACTTCATACACTTCCGAATTATTATAATATGCTGTTGAATTTTGATCTTGTACATCTTCGCCGCGTGTTGTAAAAAATGTTAACGGATAAAATTTACAATGTTTCGGTTGTTTACTGCTCGATACCAATTTTTGATCGTAAAATGAATCCGATGTAAAATGTATTATACTTTCATGGGCACGATAATTTTCACATAATAATATTTTACAGGAAAATTGCGTTGGATAATGATCGTATAAACGTTCCAATAACGATATATGTAAATTACGTTCTTTGGCAAATTGTGAAAATATATCTGGACCTAATTGCATATGATCACCAGCTAATACTATACGTGTACTGTCATTTGCCAGCGCTAATGGTGTTATTGTTTCACATTCAACAGCTTGTGCTGCCTCATCCAGTAGTATGTGCGTGAAGAAGCCGTGTGGAAGGCCCATTGTTGATAAATATACGGATGTAGAGAGCGTTACAACGATGATTTTATGTTTGACAATGTCTTCGTATGTGGGTAGTTCAAAAGTACGATTGTTTCCGTTTAAATTTATCAAACAATACTGGAAAAAGTTTAATAAATATGTAAAAAATATAAGTATTATACAAAATACCTTTTGTACGACTGGATGAACAGTCGACACCCATCTTTTCTCATAATATATCCTCAATGGACGGGCATTTTCCGTACCAGATTCCACCCAACCATCAAAATAATCTTTAATATATAAATCAGCTGCACTATTCGAATGTGTACATAATAATATACGATTTGTTGTGTCTTTTATTAATTCTTTAACAGCTTGTGCTAATGTAAACGTTTTACCAGTACCAAATGGACCAATTACCAAAATTGGTGGTAATTGCACATTTAATGGTGTTGTTATAGCGACAATGGCTTCTTTTTGTTTCAAATTTAATCGACTATCTAATGAACGTGACCATTGACGGACCGGAGACCATGGTATACTTGGTTCTAAATATGTTTCAGGAAATATCAGTTTAAAGTTGCGCACTTTATCTAACGTGTAATGCCATTCACAATATGGTATTCGATTTAATTGGAATTGGATTTCGACTTCAATGTCCGATTCACTGTTTAAATCTACAAAAATAAATAAATAATTTTGTTATTAGAAGAAAATTGGCGTATTGAAAAGATCACTAAAGTCTATTCGCGTCGATCTGAAAGCATTTCAAATTTTCATTTTATTATAACTTTTGTAGAAATTGTCAAATCAATTTGGAATTTTAGTATACAAGTTCATCTGACTTATAGAATATATTTTACGAAATTTCAAATTGTTAAAATAATTTATAGGAAAGTTACAATAAAAAGAAAATTTGAAACACTTTCACATCGAAGCGAATAGAATGTTAAGTCGAATTTATGACAAGAAAAGCTATTATCAACAGAAACTTTTTAGATGTAAATGTAAAACTTACTTAATTGTTGCACAGTTTCCGCAGACAATCTCAAATAGATCGTATTCTTCACTTTATCCTCAATAACAGCTTCGTACACTTTCCTTCTACGATGTTTGTCCATTATTGAACTGGTCGACAAATACACACTATTACAATGCCTTAAAATCAATCGTCCCTCAGATGTGTCCTCCGATAATTCTTTACCCAATTTGACGGATGCAAACAATTCACCATTATTCGAATATTTCGCCGTACTGGCGGCCGCACTGTTCGGCGACAAAATATAACTGTGTGCCATTTGTAAATGTGTTGTTAAATTATATTGGGCAATTAAATCGAGCCGGGCCATTTCTTCAACAAACAACAATTCATGCATTCGTTCACGATAATTGTTTTTTGTGAATTTCTTTTCGGATATTGTGACGTTCGATAACAGAAATGTTTCCGCTTGCGGTGAAGGGTACATCAGTTTCAACGTTTTCTCCCATTCCTCGTTTGTACTGAAACTGAGTAAACTGGACTGAAATAACAAAATATCAGCATTATTTGTTGTCCATCGTTCCGATATCGATAATGTAATTTCTCGGCATAATTCATTAATTTTGTCCATATCAGTATCAGGTACAACATCAACACATAAATGTTTCACCAAAACTGGTTCAGTGAAAAAATCAAACACAACCGACTGACGAAACGTTCCAAATATACTAGTTTTAAATATAACACTAATTTTGTATTCGTGTCTTTGTTGTAAATCATCTAGTTTTATTTGTGATAACCATTCTTGATTATTTTTTAAATCAATTTTATAATTTTCCACAATTATGTCGGATATAAAAAAATGATTACGGTGCGTATCTTGTAATAATGCAACAGCTTTAATTGGCCTTAGTGTACGTAAGGTAAACAACCACTTGTGAATGCTGTTCTTTGATGAAACTCTTGCTGTTAATGATGATGAACATTCATCGATAACGTCGTCCAAATGTTCACGCATTAACAAATTCGGATTCGACGATTGTATCCATTTTTCCAATAATTCTTCTGTGTATGATTTGCCTAGAAAATATTTAAATAAAAACAATGCGATTTAAACTAATAAGTTAGTTGATAATAAAATATACAGAGTAATCTAGAATTAGTTTAAAATACGAGAAAAAATCACAACAGAAGGATGTTGTGAAAATGAAACCTTTTGGGATATTTTTTCGTATTAGGAATCTTTATTAAATTACCAAATAATTCTTTTTCCTTTGCTCTTTGCAACTTCATTTCACGATAATGAAATCTTTCCCTCCATTCGATTAATTCATCCATTCCGTGTGCTTGAACGCACTGTATTCCGTAGCGGCAACAGCCCGTTTCTCGCCAATTGTCACATAATGTGTACGTTTCAGATTTAAATCCTCTTGGTGGCGGTCTCCAATACCAGTCGTGGCCATCATCGGACATAATCATCATTTCATGTAATTCAGTCTGACAATGTGTACGTAATTCTCTTTTATCACTAAACGAGACATTGCAATATATGCATGAGATTAAAGGAGGTGTTTTATTCATCTACAAATTAAACAATAAGAACACTTGGTGTAAATAAAACTTATTCAAAATACGTACTTTGTTGTTTGTTGCAATGCAATTATTCGCATCACAAAATTTTGTATCTAGTATTTTCAATAGTGCTTCAAATTTTTGTTTCGAATTAAAATTAACGAAATTATCTAACATATTTTCGAGCAAATATTTCATCTCTTGATTATCACCTTTTTCTTTCAATATTATCAACCATTCTCTGGCCGCAAGCTCAGCTTCTACGATAACATTGAACAATAAAACGATTGTTTTAATATGCGAATACAATACCGGTAAATCGTTTCAACAAAAATAGTGCATGCACAAGACGTTTTCTTGCTCTTGAGTCATTGCCATTCTCATTTTTGCCAGCAATTAATTTGATAATATTTTTACAATCAATTACAACAGCTTCATGACATCCCAATTCTAATAAACATTCTGATCGACCTAATAAATATGACACGATTTGTTGCTTATTAATTTGCTGATTTTGTAATAATTTATTATATAAATCTACTGCTTTTGTCCAATCTTTTTGTCTTAGATATTCATTTGCTTGCACTTCCATTGTAACAAAATTTTTTATACACAAAAAGAAACGAATAATTAAGTTAAACGTAAATAATTAATGTGACATTCAGTTATAATATGGTATAATCATTTTAAATAATACAATATTTTTAATTAACATCATATATTTTTTTGTTGATTATAGTTTATAAATTTGACAACTTGTGTGACATTTACAGATAATTTGACAATTATCTGAACTTAGCACCTCGATCAAAGTTCCATTCAAAGACAGGTCACTTGTTTATCTTTGTCACAACAAATATGTTGAACAGAGATAAACATTTATGGAGTTACTTGAAGTGATCTGTTGCAGAAAATACGAACACACTTTGCAAAAGCAGAAGAAGACGTATTTAACCTTATTTTTTTCTTGAACTGTCAAATATTTCTTATCAAAAAATAAAAAATAATAAAAATAACTTTATCGGTTGCAATTGCAATGATAAAATTAGTGTACAACATTGTGTTAATATATTTTTATCATTTAATGTGACACATCAGTTAAAACCAACGAGATTTTAAATAAAATGAGTGAAAAAAATAGTAAAAAAAGAAGTTGGATTTTAAGTTTTAAACGTTTAAAAATTGGCAAAATGTCTAATACAGGTGAAGAAGTGAATTTACGGAATGGTCCCATTAATAATACATCAAGCAATATAAATAGTAGAAATAGTTTTCGAAAGAGTTTAATAAAAATGCATACAAGAATGAAAAATTGTGTACAGCGTAGAATATCGACAACATCATCAACTAGACATACAATTCATGTAACTGAACGACCAACCACTTCATCCAATTCCTCTTCAAGGGTAAGTTCCACTTTTAAACTTAACTAATACAATTTAACTAAAACTTTCCATAGATAACGCTTTGCACCCCCACTAAATACAAAGAAAACATATATTCAATGGGGCCAGGAAAACAAGAAGGCACGTCGGAGCCCCAAAGTGAGCCCATTAATCGACAAACATTGCCTTTACCGAAGGTAAGTAAATTTAATGATAGTTTTATTGTTTTAATTCAGAAATGAATGTTTTCAGTTGCCACAATTTTCTTCCAACATCCCGACCGATGAAATCCTAAAATTGTCCAATTACTACTGGTATTGGGGTCCACTGACACGTGTTGATGCTGAAAGTCGCCTTCGTGGCACGCCTGATGGAACGTTTTTAATTCGCGATTCAACAGCCATCAGTTATTTATTCACAATATCATTTCGTAGCGTTGGTAAAACATTACATTGTCGTATCGAATATTGTCGCGGCAGATATGCATTATTTGATCAAAAAGGCTATACATCAATTGCTGAATTAGTTGAGAAAGCAATGGAAATATCGGAGAATGGTATTTATTGTTATTCACGTAACAAGGAAATTAATGAACCGAATTATCCGGTACGTTTAATCAAACCAATATCACGTTATGTAACCGTGAGGTCATTGAAATATTTATGTAGATTTGTGATAAGACAACGTACAAATATTAACGATATACCAAAGTTACCTCTACCATCTAGCATTAAAAGTTATTTACAACAAGAAGGGCAATATTTTTAAAACGTAAATGTTCAGGCAATCAACAAAATTTGTAAAATAAAATCGAGATAATATAAGAAAATGCTTCCGTCCTTGTAAGATGGAGTATTTTTTTAAAATAGAGTACTAAACATATTTTATAGTCGCCTTTATCGTAGGTACTAAATGCTGGTTATTCATTTTAAATATAAATTTATTGGCCGGCCATAAATTTGCTAGAAAAATAACTATATTTTATGTAAATCTAGTAATAATGTTTGATATTTGGATACTTATCAAAAAAAGTACAATAATATAGTCCTCAAATATGGTATATTTTGTAATTTTGTGCAATATTATGGAATTATACTCTTTAATTAGTACTTCCTCTGTATATTTAAATATGACTCATGTATTTTATTTTAAACGTTTTTCAGTAATTTAATCAAGCATTACATACAAATATACTATTTCAATTCGCATGATAATTTTCTGTGAAGGAAATACGCCTTACGTTTTATTTGATAAAGTTTCACGCTTTTTATTGATACGGCAATTGAATTTTGTTCAGTATTAAGTTTACTTATCTTGTTTATCGATCAAAATCAAATATTTCACAAAGACAAAATTATTTATTTAAACTAGTCTGTATTATTTTTTTTTATATAAAATTACGTTAAAGTTTGTAAATTTTAATCTTTATACGTATATATAGAAAGTATTTGTTGAATTTATATTGTAAAAAATAAAAATACAATTTTTAATTAAGAATTCATTTTTTTTTATTTTGTTTTTAACAAAAATAATGTACAACATACATAATTTATACAAAAAAATCAACACTAATTTCCATTGAACTGAGTGGAAATAATTAAATACTATCTATTCCAATTTAATCCTAGAATATTTCGTGCCTAAAACATAAATATGTTAATTTATCACAGAAATTTATAAAAAAATGTCGTTTTTACTGTTACAAAAGCGGATGTAGCGGCATCTTTGGCTCCCTGAGACGCCACATCTGATTTACTAATTAAATCATACAATTGTACTGCTTCATTTAATCTTCTATTTAAAAATCGCCACGTTTCTTCGTGTTGTTCTGATTTGTCTTGTATTAAATACAATTCACTTGTTTTATAAACACCAGCAATTCCAATTCTTCTTAAATACCAATTAAACTAAAACGAAATTTAGTTATACAACGAATTGTGCTCTAATCTAGTTAATTACATCAACAGATCGATCTCCAGCATAATAGCAAATATCGTCGACCATCGTCAAAAGGGTCGCCAAGGCATTTGGAACATTTGGCGGCAAAGACATTATAGCTATGGCTTGTGGCCATCTACTTAAGTACGGTATCAACATTTTTAAACGTTCCTGCATTGCCCTTTCTACGAATTCAGGAGGAGGTAATGGAGTTTCGCTGTTATTTTGTTGTAACTACAAAAAAAAGTGCAATATTTAAAAAAGATACTTATAAATCAAATGTTTACCTCTTTTAAGAAGCACAACAACTTCAAATTTGAACTACTTTGAAAATAATGAACTAATTCCGAACCGCCTCTTGTAAACAAACCGTGTGTTACGCCAGGATAACCGCAAGCTTGTGCACCAGCAACCAACGCCTCTTTGGACCACCCCATTTGCGGTACAAAAGGCAAAGAAGCAGCTAAAATTTTATTTTTTATGTCTTGTTCGTATGTTTCTTCGCTGGACGATGGCGGTGGTATATGACTAGAGTTAAATCTTGTGGAATTTAATACAGTTGAAGTGCCTTAAAAACAATTTAACCCATAAAAAATTTAAAATACATTAACAATAAAAAGCAATTCAATAGAAACATTTATTTCATTTCTACACACTGTTGTAAACGTAACATTAAGTCCTCTACAATGTCCAACATGTTTAAACAATATCGAATTTTCTCTATTTTATTATCACAAGTCATTTCTGGTAATTGTTCATCACCAACAGTCACATTTAGTTGTTCATCCAATATTCCGCTTTCAATTTCCTTAATTTTGTTTGTAAAAATGTTTCTCGAAAACTTAATACTGTCCTCCAAGTTTTTCAAATACGGCTCCACAACCAGTCCATAGTAGTTCCATATATTTGTAACGTTTTTTTTATCGCGTAGTAGAAGGAAAAATAACAAGTTTAATGTAGACATAATTTGATCATTAAATTCAACAACATTCTGCGATTCCGGTAATACAGTGAATTTATTTAACAAAATCAATAATTTATCACCAATTAAATAATTTGATAAATTCTGTTCATTACTTTTCAATTCATTAACAATACGATTTTTGTATATGTTTATAGTATGGCCAATTAAACCATTATGCGTCAAATTCGTAAACAAATTAAATACCAGTAAATAAATACCTTTATTATTAAATGAGTTTAAATACGTTTCATATACTTTTAATGTTTGTTTTCGAATATTTTCCGATTCGTTGTAAACAATTTGCTTTTCTAAAGTTTTGCAAAACAATTTATGGTCATTATTTTCTAATAAAAAGTGGCTCAATCTTAAATTGTAGACAAATTTTAAGAAAACTGAAGCTAGTTTAATGCCTTTATCAACAACAACTGTTTCATTGCTAGATAAAAGTGCAGTTATTAAATAAATACTACTTTGAAACAAATAAATGGGACAATAAACTCGAGGAATTAAAACAACTTCAGTTTCTAGTACATATAAGTGGTGAAAAAGTATTCCAAGATCTTTAGCTGGTGGACTAACATAATCATCGCGTTTTATTTCCAAATATTTGACAGGATTAGATTCGAGAGTGAAAATAAGCTCAATTATTCGATTAGAAATATCCGAATTTTCACAAAATTGGTTGGCAAGTAACTGGATGAGATATTTGCATAAAATTTGACACCGTTCCACATAAAATTCCTCACACTTCCTCTCTACAGTCTTTTGAACTAAATCGGCATAAAAATTATTTAACAAAATGTTATATAACTGTAATTGTTCGTAAACATGTGTTGAATTAATTTTATTTAAATATGTGCTAATCGCATTCAATCCCCAAGCAATCGAATTGACTCGTTTTGGTTGAATTTTCAATAAAACAGTCTGTAAAGGCGATAATAGACAAATAAACTTATTATTATCTTCACATTCTTCAACTTCTTCAAGAAATTGCAAAAGTGCTTCTTCAGGGTTCGTTTCTTCGGCCAATATATTAATTAGTTCCTGCCAAGTGGGTTCGCTTTGATGATAATGACAACAAACTATATGTATTAAGTCCCAGCAGTTGCTCTGAATAGCTTCTTTATTTGTTTTTTCCTTGAATAAGTTTTTAACAATCACTAAATTGTGTTCGTCTAAGTAAGTTTCTACACACTTCACAAATTCACTTGTGTCGGTCATTATACTTTTTTTTAAGAAAAACACCAGTCTGTAAAGAGATTTAATAAAACTTGCAACGCGAAATATATGGTTGTATTTTATATAATAAAGTATATTAAAAAATCACTTTAAAATTTAAGGTTAGGTTTGCAAATTAAATAAATGTTTTATACTTACATCGAATTGATGACCTAATTGAGAAAAATACAGCTGCCACAGACATTTTCGTTTGTAATTTACAGTGGAAATTTTAAGAAAATATTATTTTTTGGCAAACATTTAAAAATTGGAAATTTCTACGTTTACCGTCATTACCGTCTTCTTCCTCCTATAAGTATTATGTCTTAAAGAAAAAAAAATCGCTAATATTCGCGCTATTTTTTAAAAGTTATTAAAACTTTAGTTATATCTGTGATTATATTGTGTTTTTTTAAAACGTATTAAACAATGAGCTTTTTACTGCTGTTTTTATTAAAAACAGTTTGATTTGTTGTAGTTAAAGTGCAGTACGCAAATTTAATTCATACAAGAAAGTAGCCCAGTTTAGGGATTTTAAAGTGTTACATTGCCCTACAAAGTAACCAAAAAAACCCACTAACACCACCCTAATAACCCGAAAATGACAGTGACATCTAAATAAATTTCTTTTTTTCATAAAATTTACAACATAATTATTCAAATAAATAAAAATGTTAATACCAAAAAGTATTTTTAAATAGTTTGTAGTTGTGCTTTTAATTTCTTTTGAAATATGTCTACTAGATCACAACTTACAAAGGATTTAAATGGTAAGGGTTTTTTCCTTCTTTGCATAGTTTTTTTTTGCAATTATTGAAAATTCTAATATGAATAGATGTGCAATGTTTACATTGAAACAGATAAGTAATTTGAAAAAGGGGAGTGTCCGCTCTTTTGCATGCAAATATTTTCCTCAAAATCTTAATAAACAATAATTATTACACGCCTACAGCGTTACCATTATTTAATTACGTTTTATTAACTTTGTGGTTAACGGTGTAAAAAAATTTCACACCGTTTAAAAAAGATTTAATTTATTGCATTGAATTAATTGCAGAATTATGTTGATGACACATATGTACATTAGTAATCATTTTATTTACATAAACTGTTTTTGTTACGTTATTTCTTAGAATTATTTGTTATATATTTTCGGAATGAATGATAATAGTTTTGTTTATATTAAATTTACAGAAAGTATTAAATCCTCCCTTGGAAACAAAGTCAAAATCCTTTTTAAGAATGTGGTACGATTGGAGACCAAAGGAGATAAGACTGAAAATAGGGTTTTGGTGAGTCAACATGTTTATTTATAATATTTTGCAATTTGTTTCAATTGAAATTGATAAAATGTATATATTTTGTTAAAATTTTCAAATAATCGATATAATGGTTTGAATTTCCTGGAAATTTAGAGAATTTTGTGGTTGGGGTTTTACAGTTGGTAATACAAAACGATTTCAATAAAATTATTTTCTTTTAAGTAACAATTTATTTTAGCGTTAAATATGGTTTTAAAAACTGTAAATACAAGCGAATAGGTAGTATTACATATTGAAATTAATCGATAATTAAACTATTTTGTTTATAAAACAATATAATATGTTAGTAATTTTCTTGTTGTTACGTTTCCCATTCAAATGTCAAAAATCCTAGTTTACTTTTGACAATTTTGACATACATCTTGTTGCCCAAAAGGTTTGTGTTGTTTTTTTCGGCATAAACAGTGAAAAATAATTAAAGCAAGATGCCGCGAGCTGAAGTTGGAACCCCGAAATATCTTTCAAACAAAATGAAGGCAAAAGGCCTTCAAAAACTGCGCTGGTATTGCCAAATGTGTCAGAAACAATGTCGAGACGAGAATGGCTTCAAATGCCACACAATGTCCGAATCACATCAAAGACAACTACTTCTATTTGCCGACAATTCCAGGCGCTACATTGACGACTTTTCTTACCAGTTCGCCAAAGGCTATTTAGACATTCTGCGACGTCAATTTGGAACGAAACGTGTAAATGCGAATCGTGTGTACCAAGAATACATTTCGGATAGAAATCACATACATATGAACGGTACACGATGGGTTACATTGACTGGTTTTGTGAAATGGTGTGGTAGAACCGGAAAATGTATTGTTGATGAAACGGAAAAGGGTTGGTTTATAACGTACATCGACCGTGAACCGGATACAATTGAAAAAGAGGAAAAACGTAATAAAAAAATTAAAATGGACAAAGACGATGAAGAGAGAAACATGGAATTTATTGAAAAACAGGCGAAATTAGCACAAGAAAAAGCTGGACCATCTGTAGAGCCAGTTTATACGGAATTGATAAGAGAAAATGAAGATGACACATTGAAATTAGATTTGAAATTGGAACAAACAAAATTTAAGGAAACACCATCCATTGTACCATTAAATAAGCTAGTTAAAAAAACGGTTGATGATAATTTTAAGAAACCACTTAGTGTGGCGAAGAAAAGGACTGCCTTAGATGAAATTAAAGAAATGGAAGAAAGTAAAAAAGAAAAAGAAAATCGTAAAGATTATTGGTTATTTGAAGATATTGTTGTTAAAGTGATAACGAAAACATTAGGTGAAAAATATTATAAACAAAAAGGTGTTGTACGTGAACTAGTTAATAAATATGTTGCAATTGTTAAATTATTTGAATCTGGACAAAAGTTAAAAATCGATCAAGAACATTTGGAAACTGTTATACCGGCTATTGGAAAACTAGTGCTAGTGGTTAATGGAGCATATAGGGGACAAAAAGCTAAATTATTGTCTATAGATGAAAAGAATTTTTGTGCATCCATTGAAATTGCGTCAGGTCTATTGAAAGGCCGTAAAGTTGATGGTGTTCAATACGAAGATATTTGTAAATTAAACGAAGAATAATTTTGTAGTATTGTAATTTATTTAAATTGTAAATAAAATGTATTTATATAACAGAATAAACCTATTTTATGTATTTTATTTTTTTTTGTTTATCTTTCAATGTACGATAAGTATTTTTGATTGAATTTCTTCGAAATTGGATATTTTATGAACGAAACAATATGCCATAATTCAAAATTGCTAACTTTCCTTATTCGCTTTATTTTTGATATTTTTTTTTTAAATGTGTGTACAAATATTAAATATTGAATTTTTAGGTGTTTTCACCATGTCGGATGCTATTGCTCACTGCAAAAGTGCCAACAAAGGTAATTTATTATAAATTAAAAAAATAAAACCGTTAATATGATTTTTCATTAGATCGACTGCCATTTCCACTATTTGGAAATTCAAGCGTTGGAAAGTAAACGTGGCAATCAATTAAGTTTAACTGTAAATGATAAAATCTATTCATTTTTAACTGGTGATGATTCGACATGCAGTGTCGAAGTTGATAATATGATTGGTGCATTAAATAATGCCATACGTAATATATTTCCAACTGTACCATTACAACATATTATAAAAAAAATCGAAGTCATTCCAAATACAAGATTACAACAATT
>SSSI01005614.1:0-62410 GCA_004796505.1 Oryzaephilus surinamensis
GAGTCAAAGTTGTAATTTTATTTTATCTTTGGGACGACTATAACAAACTTAATAAAATATCCTCAGAGTCAGAGCTATAAAACTTCCTTCCAAACAGCATTTAGTAGCATTTTTTTTACATTCAGATCGATCATTGCGAAAACAAGCCACAAAATAATGTTTGTTCATGAGAAAAACAAACTGTCGCATTTTTCTATTTATAAAACAAAAAATTCTGCACTATATTCAACAACTCCAAACTGTAAATATAAGTATATAGTAAAATAAAATATTCATAATACACAATTAATTTGCAGTATAGTATATCAGCAATAATTTCGTAATACATATATGCATGGTTAAATTATTTTGCAAAGTGTTTGTTTACGCTGAATTATTGACAATACAATATGGAGTTTTGGACTAAAATTTCAGTACATTGAAGCAAATGCCCTTTAACTAAACTCCCTGTTAAAGTTGTTACTCAGTTATTAAATAAAACATGTAACTTTAAAGAAAAGCTTTTACATATAATGGAAATTAGGTAATTAGGGTGTGTTTATCATGCCGTAATTTTCAATCTCAAAACAATGTTTTATTTTCTCTTGTAAACAGATAACATGTTAATATGATTGATATGATATTGATTATGATATTCGGATAGGGTTTATGATCTGTTGATCTCTAAAAATATATAACCCATTTTTTACAATTTTTTTCCCATCCCCATCGTATACGTTCATCGCACATATTAAATATGTACCTATAATACCTATATAAAATGAATAAAGTGATTTATTCTCTGATTTATATGTAACTAGTATCCCTGTAAGGGTTGTCTTTAATAAACACAAATTTAATTTTAATTATAGTCACAGATAGTTAGAATTAGATCTGAAAATGGAAACACAAACTTTCCTTGAAAGATAATTCAGTTGGGTATTATCCAATCTACATTCATTTTTTGATATAAATAAAATGCACACGAAAATACGAAATCCAATTATAATTCTTAATTTTAGTTTTTTGTGGAATTAATTAGACAGACTACTAATAATATGTTCAAATCTTTATTTTTTTATTAAAGTTGCAACGTTTCCAATATAAAAATGAATGATATGTATATTCTTCATCAAACTTTAATCAAAAAATAAAGATTTGAACATATTTAGTAGTCTGTCCAAATAATCCCACAAAAAACTAAAATTAAGAACAATTACCCTGGACGCGAATATGGAATCTCTAATTAAGTACATATAACATTTTCGTTGACAGATTTTCGATTGGCCAATTGCAAGACCAGTAGAAGAAAATGAAGTACTATTGATTGAACTTTATTCACGTAATCGTTTGTTTGCTGACAAAGTGCTGGGGATTTATTGTCTGGTATTACAGAAAGTAGTTAAAGATGGACGATTATCAATCTGTGACAGTTTACTGGATCCCAACAACAAACCCTTACAAGTAAGTCAACATCAAAGCTAATTATAGTATGAGGTTTTAGAGGAAAATAAGCTTTAAATAATTAGTCTGTACTATATCTGTAGTAAACAAGCTAATTATATTTTGTTTGAAAAAAACAAATTATTTTATAAATTTAAAATAGTTTTTGTCTGTAGTTATTATACGCTGTCACCGTCGACGTCGTCGTCGCCGTACGAAAATCTTGTAAGCACGATTACGCTCGACAGAATAAAAATATTGAACTGAAATTTTGTATTTTTTGTGTTGCCCTTATATAAAAGACGATCCCCATTGAAAATGGGTTTAATCGGTGCAGCCAAAAGGGCTTTAGCGTACCGCTGAAGGTAGAGAGTTGGAATTTGGTATAGTTTGTTGCAAGATATTTTGAGTTTACAACATTAACTATTTAAGGAGCATATAATCGGGTTTCCAGCCCCCTGCAATAAACTTACTATGCCATAAATACTACTAGTACTATAGGCGAGTGCGAGTAGCAGATAACAAATAGCGACGCCTGTGGAGACGTTGAAATATACATTTGTAGGAGAAAAGTTTGTTCACATCTTGGCCAATAACCAATCAGAGGCAAATGTAAACAAACTTTTATTGTACAAATGTATATTTCCACGTCTCCACCGGCCACCGGCGTCGTCACAGTCGTCACTTGTCATCTTCTACTCGCCTTATATAGTTGTACAGTTGCGGGCTTCTTAATCAGCCAGTCAGGTATAAATCTAGAAAGGACGTGGTCCTTATTGAATATTGAGAAGTAGGGACTTAAAGGGTACTACAAATTGCTATACAAAATATTCAATAAAGTCGATATTGGAATACATATTTTAAATGACTGGCTGATTAAGAATCCCGCAACTGTACAACTACATACATAATTATGTTGCATCACTTGCAAGTAATAAAAAAAAGGACAAGGGAGGGTGCGGCTACCTCATTATATGGTCTACTGTTATATTAATAGCATTATTGGAATTAAATATTAGTAGAGGCCATAAACTCAAAATATCTTGCAACAAACTATACCTGCATAATTATTAGATAATAATAAAATATAAAAATAAACAGATAAATCCTGTACCGAGTTCAAACATACATTGTATTTGGATTTGCTTAATAACATTTCAGTTAATAGTATCTCTGTCCAGTCAAATAGCATTTGACTAGGAAAATCATAGTCAAATAAAAATAATATTTGACTGGACAAAGGCCATTTGCCTAGGCAGAGGGCATATGTCTAAATCTAAAATAACCATTGAGCCATTGACCTACGACGTATACATATATACTTCGTTTATTCAAAAACTGAATTAATGTTGAAAACCATTGATATACTTATCACTAATTCTTATTTCATATTTGTAATTTTACATGCAATAAAATTACTTATCAAGTCTTTTGAAAGCAATTTATTCAATAATTCTTTTCAGGCTTCTGTTGAATTTGAAATATTGTACAGATTACCGGACGATTCAATTGCTTCGTTCACAGGCAGTCAACCACCATACGATATTTTAGAAGATGATCAACAAATGTTAATAGATATAGAACAGAATATAGCAAATATCGAACGAAATTTATCAACAGGTCCACAAAGTGGCTGGAATATGTCGTCAGATAAAGGAAATAGGGTACTACGCCATGCGAATAGTGTAGTCACAACAACAGAAAAAAACGACAGAAAACGAAGCTCGACGCTGAAAAGTGTTAAAAGCTTAATACGTTTCGGAAAACAGCGTCCACCTAAAGATAGTGACGATGAAAATGTATCTTTATTGCATACACACGAATCGGGTAGGAATTCACGGAACGTTTCAGAATCGGAATCAGCTCCAATATCACGTGCCGGAAGTCAAAGTTCTTTAAGTTCGAATGCTGAAAGTCAGGCTTCTTTGTGTTTGGCAGAACGGACAAGAAAAGCCTTGAGGTATATATCATTTTAAAGACGATTGAAAGACGAATCAGTTATATTATTGACTTTTTATCAGACAAAAAACTGACTTGAAGACAACTGTTGAATCGGCATTAAAAGCTCAAGATTTTCAAGTGTGTCTGACTATTATTGAAGCTCGACAATTGGCTGGTCTTAATATGGATCCTGTTGTTTGTATACAGGTTGGGGATCAAAAGAAGTACACCAGTGTTAAAGAAAGCACCAACTGTCCCTATTACAACGAGGTAAGTTTTAAGAGCTTATCGACATTTTGTTAAAAAAGAACATAAATAATCTAACATGTACGGAATTGAATATTTAATGAAATGCCTTTGAAATGTCTTAATAAGAAATGCATATAGTGAGACAAAGGTCGTCTAACTACCAATGAATTTTAAGTAAAACCCTTTTTAAAGATATAATAATTACCTTTGTTGTTAATTCCCAGAGCAATTATATTTTTGTAAAATAATTACAATTTTAATTATACATGTATAAACCAAACTAATTTAAATCTTGTCTTTTTTGTTTCAGTACTTTGTTTTTGACTTTCATATGCCTCCAATAATGCTATTTGATAAAATAATTACTTTGTCGGTGAGTATATAACAAACGAATACTTTTTTAACTGAAATATTCCTGGTTTATTCAATCTTGGTTCATAATTTTCAACTATCGTACATTTTACATAAGCTATTCATATAGCCATTCTTCTTAATTATAATACTATTTCGTCTGTCGACATAAATAATAATAAAGTCCATTTTAAAACAATTTTTTCTTATTTTTCGATATAAATACGAAATTACCAGCATTTTTCTGAAATGTATTTTTTAGGTATTACATTCTAGAAAATTATTACGACCAGGCACAGTTGTGGGCACCTTCAAGATAGACGTCAAGACAGTTTATGATGCACCGGGTACAGCACAGCTTATAGTTAATTTCAATATTTTATATAACACTTGGTAGCGTTTTTTTATGTGCTTTACCCAAAAACGAATAATTCGTCTAAATTCTTTACTCTAAATCTCTAGACACTGTGTAACTTTAAATTTCGTGTGACATTAATTGCAACAACATTTTCTCTTTTAGTATAAACCAACAAAGAAAACAAAGTTTTACATTTGAAATAGTTTTAAATGATTTTATAACATTGTATGTTGTATATGTAATGTAAGACTATTGTATAATCTTATTTATATTTCAATTCACATTTTGCTATTGCCACTTATGTGAATAGTGTTACATTTACTTTTATGCTAAAATAAAAATGCAATAGCAATCTCATTTCTATGAAATAAAATATTAAAATCGATATCGTATGGACCGTTTACATTTTTTTTTAAATTCATTCAGACAATTTCAGTTTCAGCATATATATGTATAAAAAACGCTACAAAGTGCCCACAGAGTGTTATACTAGTTCTTTAAGTTTTTTTTAAGAGAATAAAAATATGAAACAATATTTTGCACACTCGATCTTTGTTTCTGCATCGTGCTGGAGCCTGATTTCAAAAGTTCTTTGATATTATTTTTTCCGTTTGATATTCTTGCTACTTTTCTTTGTTTTCTTTTCGCTGGCAGGTGTTGCAGTCTCGGAACTTTCTCAGGGGTAACAAATTATTGGGAACCTTTAAATTAGACGTAGCTACTGTATGGTCCCAGCCAGGTACGAGGTGCCCTTGGTTTTATTATACAATTCCTCTCCAAATACGGAATATCTTGTACATATATTATTCTTTATACATACATAATAGATTAGACTTTTCATTTTATAGAAATAAACTTATCTTTTGCTGCTATGTGCTCTAAATATTGAAACAGTGTTATACGAAACGGATGATCTAAAATTACCAATAAAACTAATTTGTGATTTGTTGTTTATGTAAAACCCATAAGGTTTAATTGACTTGATTAATTTTTTATTTAAATATACCGATAATTTGAAATCCGTGTTGAGGTTTTACATCCAGAACGTGGCTTAATTACTTTATTAAAACTTTGGAATTTTCCTCACAGGGCACATAACAACTTTTAAATTACTTAGTTTTGTACCTGATGCGAATCTGCCTTTGGCTTTGTAAATATTGCACGCCTTCATTATTTCTGCACAATTAAAGAAACAATTTGAATGAACAATACACAGTTAAAATTTTAGTTAAATAAAATGAATTAAAATTATTATTATATTTTCAATTAGTGTAACTCAGTTATAAGTATAAAAACTGAAAATTTGTAATAAATTTACTTCATGAAAATAAATATTTTATAAATAAAAAGCATGTAAACATTTCATTTAAAGCACCCGCTTTCTGACTCAAGCACACATATTTTACGAAATAAGCTTTAATACACCTTCAACATATTTTATATTAATTGCTTATCCAGCTGAAAATTTGTTAAATATTTTTATTACAAATAAAATAGATCACCAGTTCTACCACAAATGGGCCCTTCTAACTGACCCGGACGATATTGCGGGCGGTCCTAAAGGATATTTAAAGTGCGATATTAGTGTTATTGGTAAAGGAGACACTGTTAAAGTTCCACCGAAGAGCGAAAAAGATGAGGATGACATTGAAGCGTAAGTTTTTTTCTCATTTCATATACATATAATATATTTTGGATTCGGAAATAGGAGAATTTCATTACAGTTCACTGAATTAAACGACATGAAATATATAAGTTTATTTTGTGGTTTTTGGTAGGTACAAAAAAAAAATTACGAAAAAGAGTAAAAGACGAAATCAAAAGACCCCATAAAGCTTATACATTTCACCGTCCTCATAAATTTTGTGGATTTGTCAGATTTCATATATACATGGGTATATGTGTATGTCAGTTTATGAAATTCTTGTTGGTAATTTTTATAAATTTACGTCTTACAATAATGATATACTCGTAATTTTGTGTCACATGTATGTATTATTCGCGTATTTTGTTTATTAAAATATTTTCTTATTTTTAAATTCTATTAAACTACAAATTCAGTGTAACGTAATAAAGTACTTTACTATAAGAAAATTAGGTATACACGTAAATTATACAATAAAAACAAAATACATTTATACTTAAAATCATAACGTACACAAACGGAAATAGGTAAAGTAGAGATTGTGATATATTGTAAGGATTTATGCCAAGTCTTACATGAAGGAATAAACTAAATCTTACAGATAAGAGCACCTGCATTAGAGAAATAGAGTCACAATATTGGGTTTTATTTTTGTTCATCCAATTATTTCAGGGAAACAAATATTCAGTTAATTACCGTGAATTACCTTATACGATTCGCACAAATTAGTACCTATTTCGTTTGAATAATGCTGAAAAATTAATTACTACTATTACTTCATTCGCTTTATTCTTTGAATTTAATAAGAATATTACTTAACTATTTACAAAAATAGTTTATATCCTTATCACAGTAATAAACTTAGTTTAGAAATTCACAGTAAATTATACAATATAGAGTCTAACGAATATATAGTCGTATATTCACGTGAACAAAGCCAAAAAGCCACGAATATATATTTCAGACAGAAGACGCCTTGCTTTGTATATTAGCTTTTGCTTCAGAGAGATTCTTTCATTTACTAGTAAAATTAGAAGATTAATAACGTCGCTTTTCATATCAAAATATTAGGTTTATAATTTTCATCTTTCTCACTAATATAAAAGTTAAATGGGGAAAGTTCCTGCACCTTCTTATATCACCAGAAATACGTGTAATCGTATTTGAACGTAAAATTTTCTTTAAGTACGAGTAATATACGTATATTTTACTTATTTACTTATTAAATAAATCGTTTTAATATTTGATAAATATTCATTCTTTAAAAAATGTACTTAAATAAGTAATTCAATTTTCTTTTGAGGCGCCCAAGCTTGAAAATTTCTCTTTCAGAAATCTTTTGTTGCCTGATGGAGTACCAACAGATAGACAAAGGGCACGTTTCATAATAAAAATTTACAGAGCCGATGGTCTGCCCAAAATGAATTCATCGTTAATGGCAAATGTAAAAAAAGCATTTACTGGCGAAATTAATGATCTTGTCGACCCCTACGTACAAGTATCTTTTGCTGGGCTAACGGTAAATTCTAATTGTAAATTATATGCATATTTTCAAATTATACATTTTATGTTTCCATTTTTTAATTTCACCGTGCATATACATATAATAAATACAATAAAGCTCTCTTCCTTCCATCACATTTTTTTCAAGTTTCAATAAGTTAATTCTTTGCACGTCGTCGATATTTTTTTCCCATTTTTATGTTTTCACTGGCAAAATGTACAGCTCATTAAATGAATAAATAGAAACTGTATTCAGTACATTTTTTCCATTTATAAACATTTTACAGGGCAAAACTAGCGTAAAAAAGCATAGTTACGCCCCAGTCTGGAATGAACAATTAGTATTCACTGAAATGTTTCCACCATTATGTCAACGAATTAAAATTCAGTTACGAGATAATGATCCTGTTAAACCAACAGTAATTGGAACGCATTTTATTGACTTAAAAACAATCTCTAATGACGGAGAGAAGGGTGAGAACCAGGTATATTATGATTGTTCAGGACAAGTGATCGGACTTTTCCAATTTGTTGGTTTCCAGGATTTCTACCAACATTCGGACCATCTTTCATACATCTTTACGGCTCAACAAGGGATTATTCTCTTATTGACGAACATTCCAGCTTAAATACGGGCTTGGGTGAGGGTGTTTCATATAGGGCGAGACTACTGATAGCAATCCGGACAGAAATCACTGATAACATTGATCTTACACCAGCTGCTGTCGATTTAGAACCTGCTGTGCCAGTAAACGAAGCCGCTTATGCCAAAAATGAAGAGTTTTTCCTTTATACGACAATATTAGATGCGTCAATGATAGACAAGAAATTGGGAGATAAACCAGTGTATTTTGAAATTAGCATGGGAAATGCGGGAAATGCGATCGATGGTCACAATGAATCCAGCAAGGATTGTTATGATTCAGACTCCGATGAATTGGGTAAATAATGTTTGATATCTTTTCGGTTTTAAATTGTTTGTATAATGGAAATTTGTGTGTAGAAACTGTTACATCTGATAGTGCTTCATGGCAAAGCACAACTACGCCAACAAAACCAATGACACATGACAAACTTTATTATTTTCTACCGTATTGGGACAATAAACCATGCATGCATATCAGATCTGTTTGGTCCGACTATAGGCGAAGAATGTACAATTCTAATATTATAGATAAAATAGCAGAGAAATTCGTAAGGGGAAATATTTATAGGAAATGTTTATGTTACATTTCATAAATTTTACAGGAAGATGGTCTATCTGAAGTAAATAACATGATGGAATCTGGCGGTCCAGAAATGGAAAGTCATTTAAAGCAAGTACTTGAAGATTTGTCAAATTGTTGTGCTAAATACGTTACAATTTCAAAGTCATCTGCAACTGGACCTGGTACAGGGAAAACGAAACTCGACAAAGAACATATTAAATTATGTCAAAGGGAAATTGTGAGTTTTTTGTTCTTTTATTTAAATTGAAGCCAATTAAAAATTTTCATTCGTGAACTAACTGAAAATTACTGTAGCTTTATTCTTTTCATTTCTAATTTTGCACTATTCGCAATTTTAATATTCCATTCGCTAATTAAACACTGTTATGAGTGCTCATTTAATTATACGTAATTTAAAAATTTGTGCTACAGTAAACAATGAAATATTATTTTAGGAAAACATAGGAAATGCAGCAAGAAATTTAAGAGCTTTAGTAACAAAAAGCTCGTTTAAAGAACGTTATAAAACTGCACAAGGTTATTTAAATAAACTTAAATTCCTCATAGAAGATGTAAGTTAAAGTTCCGTCGAAATAAAAAGCAAACAATCATTATTTCATATAAAATATTTTAGCCTCAACATGCTTTACCCGACGTGTTCCTTTGGATTATAAGCGGTGGAAAACGTCAAGCCTATCAAAGAATTCCCGCACGTAATATAATTTATTCAATCGTAGATGAAGAATGTGGCCGTGATTGTGGCAAAGTTCAAACCATGTTTCTGAAGGTAATTTAAATATTTGAATATGAAATTTAAACTGTTTATTGTTCGCAATTTTTTTTTAATTATTTAAGTTGCCGGGTAAGAAAAGCAGTGGACCTAGTGGTTGGGTAATACCGGCCAAATTACAAATTTATTTATGGTTGGGCATGTTGAAACATAAAAAGAACTTTATCAATGGTATACCGAAAGGCTATGAATTGACACACGAAATTCGTAATGTTGAAAGACCACGTGCTCTACCCCCATCTACAATTCATTACATCGAGAAACATGTAAATTTGATACAAAATTTAATTAGGTACAGTATGAGTGATAGGGTAATGTTGGTTTCAGGTGTTTCAGTTACGAGCACACGTTTATCAGGCGAGATCTTTGATAGGAAGTGATGCATCCGGTCTATCAGATCCATTTGCAAGGGTTATTATGGGCGAGTTCAGTAAAACCACACAAGTAATTGACGAAACATTAAGTCCAACATGGGACGAACTGTTAATATTTGAGGAGATTCTAATTTATGGTAGTGCTGATGAAATCAAACAAGATCCACCACCAATTATAATTGAAATATTCGATCAGGACAAAGTGGGTAAATCCGAATTCATTGGACGCGCATTGGCGAAACCCCATGTAAAATTACGCGAAGATTCATACGCTAAGCCACGTTTTCCACCATCATTGGAATGGTTTAGTATCAGTCGTGGAACTGATCATGCTGGTGAACTATTAGCAGCCTTTGAATTACTTGAATTCCCTAGTGAACTGGATGGCAGTTCATTACCACCATTACCGCATCCGAAAGATATTCCCATTTACAAAGATACTGACCTGAAAGAAATCGGCACACTTTTACCAGTACCCAGAGGAATACGACCCACTTTGGCTAGATACCGTATTGAAGTGCTATTTTGGGGCTTGCGGGACTTGAAACGCATCCATTTGTTGACTGTTGATAAGCCTCGGGTAGACATTGAATGTTCCGGACACATTCTCTACTCCTCAATAATACAGAATTCGAAAAAGAATCCCAATTTCAGTACACCCATTAAATTTCTTGATTTGGACTTACCTGAACAAGAATTGTATAGGCCGCCGTTAACAATACGTGCGGTAGACTGTAGGAGTTTTGGTCGTTATACATTGGTTGGTACACATATGATAAATTCAATACACAAATATATGTATACGCCTATTACGAAACGTGAACGTGAAGCTGAAGAACGAAAACGTTCATTGAATCAATTAAAAACGCTTGATTGTTCTATAAACAATAGTCAAGTTTCACCAACAAATGTTGTTTGTGTTAATAGTGATAAAGAAAAGAGTCCATTATTGCCGAAGGATATTTCCGTTTCAATTGGATATGGTACACAAGATTCAATAAAACGTTCAAAAGGAGATGTTAATAAGAAACGTAAACATAGTATTGATGATGATGTGGATGATGAAGAGGGAAATAAAGACTGGTGGACAAAGTATTTTGCTTCTGTTGAACGAATGATAGACGAGTCGAAAGAAGCGAAAAAAATATCGAATCAAAATGGTAATTTGCAAATTGAAGATGAAAATAATACCCATTCCGGTAATAGTTCAGATAAAAGCCCCGGTCCTGGTGAATATAAAAAAAGGTTTGGTTTCAAAACGGCCGCAACTGCTTCACGATTTGCTGCACGGATTAGTCCGAAAAGCGTCAGAAAAAGAAGTAAATATAAACCGGCTTTGTGTAAGGTACGTTTTTAGCTTTATAATTTGTACAAGTTTTCATTTCATATCCGGAATAATTTGTTTTAAATATTATTTTAATTGGTAGGGAAAACGTGCACTTAGACATTTATTTACATTTTCATTCGCGTCAGTTTCACAAATATGATTTTATGATAATTTTACTTACAAGGTATGCATTAACTAGAGAACTTATTTACGTAAAATTAATATGCATACTTGTGAACTTGAACTTTGACAGAGAGAAAATATAGCCGCACAAATGCTGCAAATTGGGAAAATGATGGAAATGTTTTTTGTTTTCTATTTCATATATACAACACACATAGTTAATTTAAAGTCAGGTCCAGAAAACATATTACAATTCACGAACTGAAAAAAAAGTTGTTTTACTACTAGAAAATAATCTTATGTTTATACGTCGTGTTTTTCATGATAATGATTAATCTTATTCACCAAAATGATAAACAGAATTTTAATAGAAAACGTCAAGTTCAACAATGCGAATATGTTTTTATTCTGTAAATCGAGAGAAAATTCAGTCCTTTAAAATATCCTTTTTCTTTATCAATATTTGCATTTTACTTTCTGAATAATCCTTCTTAAATTGAAAAGCCTGGTTGAATTACAATTATATTAAGCTTTTAAAGTAGTTTTGTTTAAAGTCTTCCAACTTTACTACTAATTGAATGAATTAGTTGCATAAACATGTGATAACAAATTAATTTTCAAAGTCCTTTAAAACACATTAATAAAATGTTAGGACTTTATTAGCATATACGTAGTTATAGTTTACAGCTTAACATTTTATTGGTAGGTACGATAGAAGTATGGATTATAATTTTCTCAAATTTCCTTTTTTTTATTTGAAAATATGTTGTTTACTGATATGTTAGTATAAACTCATTTTCCTGTTTTGCTTTTCACATTAATATGTACATAAATAATTGATTTCTTTTGATAAATTTATTCATTTAAAATGTATGATTTGTATTCATAACAAATTCAGTGTAATACTTTGTATTTAAATAGCAATTTTTAATAAATTAATAAGTAAACATTCATTATCGAAAAAGATTCAAAATGCTATTTAATAATTCAATTATTACCTACATCAATAAATGATTCATCAATGTTTAAACTTTGTTCAATTTACATACATAGGTAATACTAATAATACGTATTATATTTGAATTGAAATATTCCATTGGGATATTTATTATTACTTTACACAATCAATATTAAATTAAAAATTGATTACCATCAATTTTCTCAATTATTCCACTTTATATAGGTATTTCCTACTGAATTGGAATTATTATCAGAGTTTAACGAATTTAAAGAATGGCTTCATACCTTCGAATTATACAGAGGGAAAAAAACTGGCGAAGATTCCGAAGACGAAAGTCGTGTCGTTGGTTATTTTAAAGTATATTTATATAATAATACGCTAAACAACAGCTTTAAAAAGCTTTCAAATCTTAGGGTGCTATTAAAGTATACAAATGGCCTTTACCCAAAGATATTGAGGATCGCACAGTTATGGGTTTCGATCCACAATTTGGCTATTTTCAAGGAATTCCATCCAATGATCCCATTAGGGTGTTAGTTAGAGTGTATATAGTAAAAGCGAACGATTTACATCCAATGGATTTGAATGGAAAAGCGGATCCCTATATTGTATTACAATTAGGATCGAAACGAATTAGTGATAAGGAGCATTACATATCAAAACAACTAAATCCAATATTTGGAAAGTTAGTTCATACAATGATGGAAACATACAAGTACACGTTTATATAAATTTATTTATAGATGTTTTGAAATTGAAGCGACATTCCCTCAGGACTCATTATTGACAGTTCAAATTTATGATTGGGACCTTGTTGGTTCAGACGACATGGTTGGTGAAACGAAAATTGATTTAGAAAATAGATTTTATAGTCGACATAGAGCCACTTGCGGCCTCCCAGAAAAATATGAAGAGTTAGTATAACATAAACAAAAGTCGTAAACCAATTTCAATATTTAATAAAATCCGTTTTCGTATTCAGACAGGGTTACAATGCATGGCGGGATGCTATGAAACCAACTCAAATATTAGCGAAATTATGCAAAGACGCGAAAATTGAACCACCTATTTATTCAGATGGTCAAGTCAAAGTTGGTAGACAAATATTTTCAGTACATAGTGGGGGCGATTTGGACTTTTTCCACACAAAAGAAGTTGAAGAACATATGGCTTTGGCGGTTTTACACAGGTGGCATGAAGTGCCGAAAATTGGTTGCTATTTAATACCGGAACACATAGAAACACGACCATTGTACAATCCAGACAAACCTGGAATTGAACAAGGCAAACTTGAGATGTGGGTCGATATGTTTCCTATGGATATGCCATTACCTGGACCGCCTTTAGACATTTCACCAAGGAAACCTAAAAGCTACGAAATGAGAGTGATAATATGGAATACGGACGATGTCGTACTAGAAGATGATGCATTTTTTACAGGAGAAAAAATGTCCGATATTTATGTTAAAGGGTAATTAATATTAATAATTCTCTAAAGTAATTTTCGGTGAACTTTGTTGTTTATAACTTTGCTAGTTTAGTAAACGTATTTAATTGGAAATAATGGCAAAATGTATAACAGAATTAAATGTTTTGCAGATGGCTGAAAGGCCCCGAGGACTGCCAATGTACCGACATCCATTATCGTTCTTTGACAGGCGAAGGGAATTTCAATTGGCGTTTTATATTCCCATTCGATTATATGGTAGCTGAACAAAAAATTGTTATATCTAGAAAGGAATCGCTATTCTCTTGGGACGAAACTGAATGCAAAATACCAGCTCGTTTAGAACTACAAGTATGGGATGCGGACCATTTTTCCGCTGACGATTTTCTAGGTGCCATTACATTAGATTTGAATAGATTTCCACGTGGTGCAAAATCATCGAAATTATGTACATTAGATATGCTCAAATCGGATGGCTCTGTGCCTATGATAAATATTTTCAAACAGAAACGTGTTAAAGGCTGGTGGCCGTTTTATATTAAAAAAGATAATGAGGAAATGGAATTAACTGGAAAAGTGGAAGCAGAAATTCATTTATTGTCGAAAGAAGAGGCGGAAAAATCGCCTGTGGGTTTGGGTCGTGGTGAACCTGATCCATTGGAAAAACCCAAGTATGTTTTATTTTATCTATAAAATTGTAAATATCATTAGGAAAATTTTTGTTTACAGTCGACCAGACTCGTCGTTCATGTGGTTTATGAATCCATTAAAATCAATAAGATATATAATTTGGCACAACTACAAATGGACAATTTTAAAATTATTAATTATAATTGGCTTAGCAATAATTATATTATTATTCTTCTATTCTATACCAGGCTATACTGTGAAGAAAATGATAGGTGCTTAAATATTTTCCACAATTAATCATAAACTCCAATTTTGAATCAATAAATATATAATAATAAATTATGCACTGTGTAAAATAGTTATTAAGTACAAATTTTATCACCTGTTACAAAAAGAGATATTTTGTCGTTTACTTATATATTATATACCTAAATATATTAAAATGTAATATAAAACAGGAAAATAAATAATTCAAATTAAAGCTCATGTTTCATTCACAAGGGTGTAAGTCTTTAATAATTTATTATATAACATGTTACCCGCCTTGTCACTTTCTATTGTTGTAAATTATTTAAACACGCAATTTAAATAGCACTTAGACAGAAAAATATACTTGAAAAATTTTCTTAGAAATATTTGCACAACTAATGAATAAATTATTGTAATAATATAATAATAATATAGCTAACCACTATAAATATTGATTTAAACTATTACAATGACGTAAAAATTTGTATATAAATAATATAAGCGCTGATTTTTATATTATTTGTGAATTGATTGTTCAAAATGGAAAAAGTTTTATACGTATTTGTATTTGCTACTGTTTTGACGGTTCTTCAGTGTTCACCAGTTGATCAATCCAGTACTGCAAGCGAAACACCATCCACTCTTCCAGCATCCATCCCAAAAGCCACACAATCCAACGTAAGTACTTATTAAATTAATATTGAAGCAAAAATTTAATTTTAACTTAATAGGATGATGGAAAAACTCCATCACCACTCATTGCACGACCAGCAGTTCTACCTGCAGTAGCTATACCTTCAGTTCTTCCAGCAACTATAAATAGTAGACAAACAAGAGATACTGTTAAAAATGGCCAATTGAGTCGACCAGCTCCAGGACATGCAAACATCCAAAACACTCCATTACATCCAACAAATTTGCATCAAAATCCAAGCCATTCTTTGAACGAGCCACAAGGAAGACACACAAGAGACACAAGAGATTTTCAACGTCCACAACCATATGGACAACAACAAGCCCAATACCGTCCAGGAAACACCAGAGACTTTCCAAAACAAAACATACGTCCACAATTGTATGGCGGACATCGTCCAGTTAGAGACACTGAACATAAAAATGTTCCCAGCAGAAAACCAACAGAACCACATCAGGCTGCTCATTTAACAAAAGATATTCCAAAATCTCAAATAGATGGAAAAAAACCTAGAGCTTAAATTGTATTGTTTTATAAATGATTCATAATAAAACAAAAATAAAACGACAGTATTCATTATATTAGCAAATTTATTTTTTCAATAGATACAGTCTGTTATTCCCTATCTAAAGAAAGCCTGTACAAAATGCAGCATAGACATCGTTATATATATATACAAAAAATATCGAAACTGCTATAAGAGTACTTAATACAAGAACAAAATTACAATATATTAATATATATGATAAACTAGTGACGGTGCAGACTTGATTCATGACACACTCCAATCACATCTTTAAAAAAACAATTCATCTAAAAGGAAACATCTCTAATTTTAGAATTTTATTTTTCTCATATACGAATTTCGTAAAAAAAATCATGGCACACAATCAATTCTTGTTTGAACAAAAAAAATTGAGGAATCCAGTTATGAGCAATTAGGTGTGTATCATATTTTATAATTATATTTTTGATTTCGTTAAAAAAAAAATTACAGCTAAATTATGTATTTCTATTTTTTAAATATATTATATGGGATCATGGCACACAATTTCTTTTTTGATTCTGAGCAAAATTGTGCTGTTCAGACTTTTTTTATATGTTTATAATTTCCATTAATCAGAAAACAATTAATATAAAAAATGAATGAAAAAAATGTGGCCATGCAGTCAAAGAAACAAAAAACTATTTTCTATTTAAAAAAAAATATATTATTATTTATAATATATATTAAAAAATACATAAATATTTGGAAGGTAAATATATGTATATAGAATATGGAACAAGTATATTTTTAAGGTACTAATAATGGGTAAGGCTAGTAATTAAATTAACACAAATTATGCAATTTTCTGACACTTATTTAGCATCTATGTAATTTTTAACTGGTTCTATTTTATATTTTTTTTTTGCACAAATATTGAGTATATCGTTGTAATAATTAATAAGGTTTTTTTTTGGGAAAACACACACTAGGAAAGCGTAAAATATACTTTTTTTTGTTATATTAATAATAACACTGTAGCCTTTTTTGTTCACGATCTCTTTTATACTGAGCATAATATTTATTTAAAAAATAATTAAATCGACTTTCATCGAAAAATTCATTCTATACTTTAAAAATAAAATAATACATAATTAAAAGAAAAACATACAGTGTAATGAATAATTTAATAAAAAACAGTATATAAACAACGAAACATTAAATTAAGAGTAGAAAATTCCAAAAGTATAAAAAGAACTTTAAAGATGAAAATCAATTTTAACTAATCATAGGTATTATCTTTGGATTGTACAAAATGTATATGGATATAATCTTAATTATTAATTGATAGTATATTATTAATAATTTTTTTAATGAACATTCACACAAATAAACAAAATATATTACAAAATAATTAAAAAACAAAAATAAAATAAGACTAGCATTGGTATATTTGTTTAAATATTATATTCTCAAATTCTACTTATACATTACAAATAAAATTATATTAAAAGTGTAAATTTTCAAAATACACATTAAATAACAACTAAGATAAAAACAAATAAATATGTATTAATAGAATTCGTATCGTATAAGCAGAATAGTAAAAATACAACACAAATTAATGTAAATAATACATTAAGTTTTGAATACAGAGAAGAGAAGAAAGTTTATTTAGAAAAGTATAACATAATAAGTTATAATTGAGCATGTAATGCTAAAAATAAACCTAATGGTATCACAGTTTAGTGAAAATAATTGTAGGATAAAGTTTGTGGTGTAAAAAAACGTAATTTTATTTTGGAAATATTTACTATTTCTACTCAAAAATTAATTTTTATTTATATTTTATATTAAGGCTGACCATTATCCTTAATACACCACAAACAAAATCTGAAATAAAAACTAGAACTCACTTGAAAAGACTACCACCATGTCATAAAAAAATTTATATAAAACAAACAAAATCAAAAAATTATGATCAATGCTTGTGACTTACCTATTTATAGGAAAAATTATTAAATAGAAATGGTCCTAACAGTCGAATACATGAATTACTGGTTTTTTTTTCAATATTTTTTTTTTTATTTGTTTGCTGCTTTATAGTTTATCGAAACACCACATTCACTACATCTTTAATGGTATTATTCACTTCATTTATATATCTTGCATTTTCAGTTGTATTTCGTGAACCAGCTGACCGCAACTGTCTTCCCTGTGTTTCAAGTCGTGTCAACAATTCACGGAATTGGAACTTTGTGTGTGCAGGAACTACATTATCAGCATAATCCATACAAGAGCCATGCAATAAGCCAATTTTATCAGATAATTGTAACCATGTAGCAGTTGATACAGTTGGATTTGTTTTAATACTATTCAAAGTGGTTTCTAATGCTTGAGATATTTCTAATATATTCTCTTTACCACTTTTATTATCACTAACATTTAATTTTGTTGTTGTATCATCTTCTGGTGTTTTATTTTCAAAATTTGATGGTTTTGCAGATATTGGGGGTTTTGGATTATTTGGTGCTATTGGTGTTGCATAAATGGCAGAACCTGCTGTTGGTCGATTTATAACAGGTTTAACAGCTTTTACAGGTGGCTTCGTTGGTATTGAGGGCTTATCATCTACTATACTAGGGGGCCACACTTTTTTATCATTCTTATTTAATTTTTCTAGTTTAATTGATTCATCTGATGTGTCATTTGGTGATACTTCAATAATTTCATCGTTTTTATTATTTTTTAAAGAGAGCTTAGGACTTAATTGAACATTACCACAATTATCAGTTGCATCTTTCTGTTCCCATAACTTTTTTAAACTACTTATACTACCAGTACTTTTTCTTTTATCATCCGATTCATCAATTTTCAAATTGCCACTATCTGAACTAGCCGTACTTTGTCGTTTATTTGTTTCTTGTTCGTTGTCATCAATTTTATTATTATCATCCATTTTTTTATCACTGCCACTTTCAACTTTTCTCAGTCTTGACTTAAAATCTATAATTACTGACTGATCATTTGTATCAGTTTTCTCTTTGGTTGTACATAATTTTTTTGTCGTATCAATTTTTTTTAATTGCGTAACGAAATTTACTCCATTATTTTCTGGCTGTTTTGTGGAGTTTGTTTTACTATATATTAAATTCTTTTCATCTTTCTTTTCTACATCACGTTCTAAATGAAGTGTCTGCGATAGTTCAGTTACTAATTGTACTACAGGGTCGTGACTAATGCCACTCACAGCCAATAATGGTTCTTGGGGAGATTCTTTTGAATTTTTTTGTTTTTGATCAGCACGTTCCTTTATTTCGGCCACTAATTTTAATTCCATCTCTTTCATTACCAATTTATTCTTGAACACTTTTGTTTTATTGTCATCTTCACTCTTAGTTTCTATGTCATCTTCAAAATCTAAATTAAACAACATATGTATTAATTACTATGAAAGGAAATAACCATTTTTGGTATTTAAATATCAAAAAAAAAATGTAGCTCAATTTAAATTTTAAAAAACTAGTTTTTCTTTTACAATAAACAATAACTTCATAAAGATCAAAGTTGGATATAATTTAAACAATTTTTGTAAACACTATGTTATACATTTAGCTTTTCAATATATTTGCACTTATTTATTATCTTGAATAAAAGATAAATATACGAAATATTGCATATATGTATATTGTGTTTACATTGTTTAAAAAGTTAAATATTTATTTAATTTTAAACGGATGCAATTTTTACAAAAACAATAAAACCGCTTTAATTGAACTAATAATAATATTCCATTTGCTATTTTATTAAAATTTTACAATTTTTTGAAATTTTATTCGTGTAACTCATATTTTGAAAAAAATTTAAAAAAAACAAGTTTCTGGTGACTAATATGTGTATATATTCCTATTTTGTTATTTTTATTAATTCAGTTTCATCGCGAACAGCTTCAACGATACATTTATATTAAATTAAGTATTAAATATACGTATATTATATTAAATTCGGCTTAAAAAAAACTTACTGTTTTCCGGAAATGCCGGCGGAGGTGGCAGAGGTTCCAGAGGTGATCCAACCATAGGAACATCAGAATCAACACTCATAGGACTTTTACCGTCTTGACTAGGACTAGTAAGACTGAGACTTGTTCGTTGTGGACTTTTCTCTTTATCATCTTTGTCTTTACTACTATTACAACTATCAGTAGATGGTTCACGTTTTTTCAAACTAACACCAAATCTTGAACTGGCTTCTTCTACTGACGGCTGTAATGTACTAACATCACCATTATATTCATCATTATCGCGCGATAATTTTTTCGTAGTAATTGGTGAAATTGGTATTGATTTCTTTTTTAATTCAGTTGATGCAGTCATTATTGATGTACTACAATCTACTGTATCAATTGGTCCATCAAATTCTTCTGGTGGTGGTGGTAAATCAGTAGGTGGCGGAGGAAATTCCAAATCGGCTAAAGTTGGTTGAACGGAACGCGATGGACTGCCACCACGAAAACTACTATTTTGCGATACTTTAAATGTACGCAAACTGCTACGTACATCGTTCGATTGATTTTTTGTCAAATTTCGATTTCGTGATAGTTTCGATGATGTTGGTGAATTCGGTGGATGTGTAGCATGAAATGTTGTTACACCACTAGATGAATTACTTCGTATCATTTGTGGCTGGGTGCGAATATTAGTTCTAGGCGATAAAGATCTTGGTGTAACTTCCGATGATGTTTGTTCAACAGTTGGATTAACAGGTTGAATTGTTTCCTCATTCGTTGACATGCCACTTTGTCTTAACGATTCCAAATATGCCCCAATTCGTGCCCCTTTCGGTAATGTCCCATAACGACTAATCGCTTTACGTACATTTTGAACCTCTAATGCTGCAACTTGTACCTGCATAATAAGAACAATTCCATAAACAAATTTATGTAAATTTTTGAATAGAAAATGGAATATTTACAGCTGGTGATGTGTCCTTGGACTTAGTCTTTTTGCCTCTCTGTTCTAAACCACGATTGCCCATAATTGGAGCACGTTTAAATGAACCAGTACCGCCTCCTAAACTACTAGCCGTCGATACTTCAGGATAAGAATGAGCACCTGAGTCATCTGTGTCAGGTGTTTGATCTTGTAGATCGCTTTCACTATCTCCTTTGTTCGTTAAATTTTGTAATTCTCTTGTTAAACCTAAATAATATAACGAGAATTTATAAGACAATTTTTTTTTTAAATAAAAAAATGTTGTTTTATGATTATGGAAAGGAAACGACTTGTTAGGAATTTTTATGGATGTTTTATTAAATTCAAACATAAAATGTGGTGGCGCAAGTCTTAAATGTTGATAAATTATTAAAAATGTCTCATGCAATTTTTACTTAATTAAGTTCAGCTAAAATGTACATATTATTTATAAATCTGATTCCCATATTTTTACAAGACTCCTTAGTAATTGTGCTTTAAATAGTAAAACTGATAAATTTAATTAATAAAGCATTAAAATGATGATTAATGACTATATTAATAAGGAATTTATGATTTCTTTAACTTTATTTACAAACAAATCTCAGGCATTGCAAATAATTTATATACATAGTGTGTAGATAAAATTTAATTTACTCTCATTTTTAACACTCACAATGTGCATACCCGTTGGTTAGTAAAACAAGAGAAAACCCATGCCTGAACATATAAACTTAATAATAAAATACCTTTATATCTTTTTTTAATACCGTTTAAGTCTGATCCATCCTCGGTGCCATTGTCACCTTGTCCCTGATCGTCAAATGTACTATCACGGAACGAACTGCAAGAAGACAGTAAGCTGAAACCAGAATTTAAATCAAATGTTATCACACTTGTGGTTAGATGGATGATTTCTTTTTTGTTAGTAATGGATTTACGAACGTAATATCATAGAAAAATTATACTCCCTAATCTCTGGTAATATGCTTACTATTTACAAACATACATACAAAAAAAACACACTATAGAAAACAAACCTGGTACGTTTCGGAGGTGCTGGAGCTTGTTTTCCTTTTTTATTTGTTGTACGGCGCATTTGGACTAAATTATTCTTCGAACCACCAGTAAATGTTGACAATTTTGTTGATAAACTTATTTCTAAAATATTACACAGTAAAATAATGTTGATGAATAAATTAAACACAATTCTAGTACCCTGTTGATCTGATAAACCAACTAATCCATGAATATTGCCTGTACTTCCGGAATGGGACATTTTATAAGACATATGAGGAGTTCCTAATGGAATAGGCGGTTCACTTCCTTGCAACTGCTTTTCCACTTCTACAACGGAAACCAAAAATTATAATGCGAAAAAAACAAAAAAAACCTCTCCAATGAAACAAACCTTCAGTGATGCTGGACTCTTGAAACATATTCTCTAAAGCGTGATGGATGTCTTTAAACGTTGGCCTTTCATTAGCATGCCATTGCCAACATTGTCTCATCAATTCATAAATTTTTGGTGGACAACCAGGCGGACATTCCATTCGGTAGCCAGTTTCTAACATATGATAAACATCAGTCAAATCTACTCCTGGATAAGGCGACATACCATAAGTAGCTATTTCCCACAATAATATACCAAATGCCCATACATCAGACTTTGTGGAAAACTTGTTATATGCTAATCCTTCTGGTGCTGTCCATTTTATAGGAAATTTTGCACCAGCATGTGCTGTATATGTATCATCACGCATTAATCTAGCCAAACCGAAATCGGCCACTTTAACTAAATGATTTTCACCAACTAAACAATTTCTTGCGGCCAAATCGCGATGTATAAAATTTCTACTTTCTAAATAACTCATACCACTAGCTATTTGCGTTGCAATATACATAAGTACAACTGCATTAATTTGTTCTTTATTACCATTACGTAAATAATCTAATAAATTCCCTTTGCTCATAAATTCCGTTATAATATAAAATGGTGGTTCCCTTGTACAAACACCCATTAACTGTACCAAATTTGGATGTTTCATTTCTTTCATGATGGCCGCTTCTTCTAAGAAATCTTTCAAAGCCATTGTATCTTCTTTTAATGTTTTTACAGCTACTGTCATGTTATATCGTTTCCAAACAGCCTCATAAACGTCCCCATATTGACCACCACCTAATTTATGTCGCATCACTATATCAGTTCGATTGATTTCCCATTCATCCGGTTCAGGACTTAATGGAAATACAGTTGGTTTATTATGTTTCGGAGCTGGATATAATAATTGTGTTATTAAACCATCCGATAACATCGAATGATGATGAACTAATTCAGCTAGCGTGTTAAATTTACTTTCAGCCGTAACAAATACTTTTCCTTCAGCATCTTCATTTATACGATAATGATATACGCGTCCTTCATAACGTAACGAAATACTACGTTGTCCTGGACTACTTTCTGATTCCCGTACTAAAAAACTACCATTTATGCCCGAACTTAATAAATATTCAGCTGCATTCCTCGATATCGGTCCATGGTACCAAGAATGTTTTTCCAATGAATTTACTGGTGTCACATAATTGGATGGTACCCAACCAACTTGATTGGCAGAAGAATGTGCTTCACACCATTCACCACTCTTGTTATAACTCAGTATTCTAACTTGTTCACCTTTTAAAACAATACAGATTAGATCAAATTTCCAAATGAAATTTTTGTTGTACCTTTTTTCAAGCTTAATTGATTTTCTCCACCAGCTTGAAAATCGTATAAAGCTACAAACAATTGGGGATCGTCCTCTTCTTGTGCTAAGAGGTTTTCTTTGGATGTCCATCTGTTTGCCGTTTCAAGAGACATGGGCGTAGATGGTACGCCTGACGTTGAGGAACTAGACAATGTGCCCAATGTCCCACCAGAGCCCAGTGTGTTGGTAAGTGAACCTGGTGGTTCCGTTTCCGGTAAACTTGGGATATGAGGGAGTGGTCGACTTTGCAATAACGCCTCTGTAATTAAAAATAATTCCAATTAAATAAAAATATCTCGTATAATATGCGAAATGTATAAAAATTTTATCGTATCTCATTTAGGAAAAACATTAATTACAAAGAATGAGTAATACGATAATTATGTTCATTTACATTTACAAGGATTTTTCTATATTATATGTATTCTACTACAGAATTTTTATCTTAATTCCAAAACTAAACAAAGATTTTTTTGTTATTCTTTTAATATACAAAACAAAACAAACCGCAAGCAGCAAAATGATAAGAAGCAATTTATTATTATCGAATATTTGATAAACAAACACGGAAGACTGTGTCAAAACAACATTTCCGCCAAAAATAAATTATAACTCTTTTTTTATTCAAATCTCCTGTTCGTTTCTGTACAATAAAATGTTTACATTTCTTTATAACGTCTTTTTTTTTAGATACATACTTTATATTGTAAAGATATTACGGACACTTTAAAAATTCAATAAACATCACAAACAATATACAACTTATAAAGTGAATGTTTAAGATATTTTAAACCAGTATAGAAAGAGGAGTGTCTGTGTCAGTGCATGTCCAAGGATAATTCAATTGGAATCGTTACGTAGACGTAGACATACAATATATATTCAATAAAAATTGCTTTATAAAAGAATTTAACAACAAAGAATAAGTTTTATCACAACTTCACAATAACTATATGTAATAAACTGCCATTTTTGTTGATGAAAATAAATACACTGTGAGGATATTTCAAAAACTATACATGAACATGAAGACTTTTTGTAAAACAATAGAGACTTAATGATTCACTTCCATAAATTAAAATACATTATAAGAATAGGCGACAGGTGTGGCAATCCATTATAAACTCTAAATAACGGAAAACATCTTTCTTTTATTGTTACCTGAAGCCTTAATATAATATATTTTATAATATCGATTAATTAATTATTATAAAATGATTCAAATCAATATTGTTGACATCTTGGCTCACAGTCAAAATGTACTCTTAAGCTTGTTAGTAAAAAAATCAAGTTGAATAACCTGCCATATATACAAATTTAATATTTAATAACGGAAAATATTAAAAATAAATTATTCACTTTCTATAATAGTCAAATTGTAAACAATTACCTTTTACGTATTATGAGAAAATAACCTTACACAAAACAAAAATAAACACAAATTTGCACCTTTTATTTATAGACAATAATAGTAAATAGTAGTTTTTCAATTTTATATTTTCTTTATAGAAACACGAATGCATGTACAGCACATTTTATGATTAAAACAATTCATTTCGTAATTAATTAACCCAAAAAACAGCACACAACATAAAACAACCTCAGTAATTTTATATTATGATAAGAAGAAAAATGTCCCACACGCAAATTAATCATACATGATAAAAATACCCACAACATTTCTTTTAACATTATAAAATATAGCTTAATCGTTTTGTTGTTATTATTTATTAATCCTCGATGGATTACAATATAAGAACTGTAAAAAAAAAACTTAAAAAACATAAAATAGTATATCAGTTAGTCAGATCAAAAAGGTAACTTTCAATTTTAATATAGGAGTAATATTTTTAGTGTATGAGAAACTTGAGATAGATAAAACAATAGCTTGTTTTGTATAATATATATGCAGTCATCCATTGGTTTAAAGAAGAATTCTTGGCAAGGTCTACTTTCGTAATTATCATAGAATTACACTATGGGAAGTGAAATGTTTTTTCGAATGTCGTTATAATGATGATGTATCAAGAATAGATGTGCGGAGGTTAGTGTCCTAGTACTAGTGGCCAAAGTACTCATATCTCTTCATTGGATGCTGAAAATTCTCTGGATTGTGTCCTTGGCAAGGTCTATATAGCAGGCTTTTAGATGTTTGAGAATGTCAATCAACGCCATAATATCGTAACATGTCTTGTAGTTTTCAGTTTATAAACTACTTGATGGTTATTTATATAAACCGAACGAATTCATTGCATTATGCAACATGTTTGATTTGATTTCGAGCACAGAAAATATTTTCCTATATTTATTTATATAAAATATAAACTTTTAAGATTACAATAACTTTGAAGAGTAAAAAAACTAATCTTGTTTAAACAAATTTTGATCGATATCACGCAAACCTGTTAATTTAAATCCCTGTTTTCGATAAATATAATCTATTTTTTCACGAGATAAATAATCATCCTGTGTGACGAATACATTGAATTTCAATTTAGATAAAACAAATAGATAATTCGAAATTAATTTTACCTTTTTATTTTTAAAAAACAATGAAAATGTGCGCAATTAAATGATTCTCATGAAATTTGTTTAGTCAATTACTAATTAATAAATAAAACTGAATAATATTCCATAAAATGGTCACTAACAAATATTATTTAATGGAATATTCACGTAAATAAAATGGTATTATATGAATTTAGAGCATGTTTGTTGGAACAACATATGAAATCATGGATTCACATTAAATACTATCTAGTAATAAATAGTAAAAACATAAAAGGAAACCGTAAAGAAAAGAGACCGTTATATTTTACTAGAAAATATACGCCTTAGATAACCAACATAAGAATTATACAGAAATATAAACAATACATTAATCACTGCTATTATTGAATATGTGAATTTTATTCAGATTATTCATATTTATTGGAAATGGAAGGTTTTCTTGTATTTCTTTAAGAATTTAACTAATTAAAACCACAATTCGTTGGCTTATAATCGAAAAATAGTTAAACATAACAAGGTCGTAGATACAAATTATAGTTAAATTTACATTCCATTTGTATTTAAGGAATTCTTATTATATATACAGTCATTAAAATTGTCTAAATTTTCGGATAAATCATAATCATCTTCTAAGTTTGTTCTTTGAAATCATTTTTAATGTTGTAATTTAATTATTTCACATCCGCCTTTATTTGTACACCACTTAAAAGCTTCACGAAACGAAAAAAAGCTCTTTTTAGTCAGTGTTGTATAAAGTCCCTGACCCCAGACACAAATATTGTCAATAATTGCACATATGAAACTGAAATCCAATATGTAAACATATATTTCATCCATTGCATGAAAAGAGCCTTCCATGAAATGAAATTCACAGCAAGAGGCAATATAATTATACGTACATAGTTTGTAAATATTACGTTTTGAAACTAATTATCACCTGATATAAACAAGATTATAAGTCTTGAGTAAATTTAATTACTGTTAATTTTCGTTTAATTACACATTGAGAAAAATTTGTTTGTGAAAATAAATATTATTTATACAGTCTGATTTATTAGAAATCGAGACAGAAGCAGACGGTTAGGGGAAAACTCAGTGGGGGACAAGAACAGATGAATCTAAACCCAAGGACAGAATATACGGCATGAATGAACTTGCTCTTTCAGGGCCTTTGGCCTTTTGTATAAAACAACCCCTATATGCAACTGTCGTACTATTAAAACAAGAGAGAGAGAGCCTTTTTATTTCCGTATTTTTTCCGAAAAACAAAAGGTGTCTGTTAACGAACACTCGAAAGACCGTTTTCCAAATCAATTATATACCACTTGAAAATGTTAACATCCGTTAGAAATTTATTATTGGAGTAATTATTGAATGAAAAACGTACAACTTTCACCATTTTTTTTAATAAAAAATCTTCCTATTGTGATTCATGAATTGAAATTATTCAGGGAATTGTTTTATTGATGAACATCCCTGTAAATAATATGGATAATAGTATGATTCATAGTTTCTTACCACTGTGCTCTGTAAAAATATTGGAGGAAACAATCTGTCGTCCATCTTTTGTAGGTCTTGGTCTATATTTTGCTGTTCTAGTCGAATGGGATCCAACAGATACATTTCGTTCTTTTGTATTCTGTGCGCCCATGGCTTGAAATCATACCCTTTTGATTCCAGATTGTCACATATAAAATGTTTTTAACACTATATAAAAATTTATACACAACACCATACAGTAGTTAAAGGGGTTGGTAATAAACATAAATACACCAATTCATATATTACACTACATAATATTTAATATATATCACAGCACAGTATACGTACGAATTTTAATTTTATATTATTTTATTTAGCATTGTTAAATTAAAGAGAAAATTTTGTAAACGTTATTTTGCTGTATCACAACCCCACTAAACACTGACTACAACACCGCCATACTTGACATGCTTAAACATATAACTTTTTTTAGTTCTTTTTTGCTTACGCGAAATCCGTATAAGTGGCTCTCTCTTTTTGTCTGAGGATTTCGATTAAATAGTACAGTGATTTCGACTAGTGAGGACAGCACCTCTCGACCAACCATTATAGATATCTTTAATCAGGTACTTTTGAATTTGAATACTTCGTTTAAAAGTATTTTTTCGTTGAATTTCAATAAAACATTTATTTACTTCAAGATATTTAATTGAAAATATAATATACAAAATTTAAATGGAATTAAACAAAGTAGCTGATAACAAACACTTAATATTCACATACAAAATAGCATTTCGAAAACATTTAAAACTTCTACCAATTATAAATTTAAAAAAAATATATATATAAAAAAATGATTTAGTGCATAAACAAATAATACCTTACATTAAAAACTTTAATAGAATAAACAAGAGTAATAACAACGATTTGTTAACATTTATTTATATAAATAAAAAAAAAATTTCCATCTTTTATGTTCTTTTTTTTGTAATTATTAATTAATGATGAACCACATATAAATTTATTATAAAAAATGAATCATTAAACAGTGTAATTAAAATATAATATATAAATGCATTTTTATTTTAAATTTAAAAATTGTGGAAAATCTATAATGTACAAACATTTGCAAAATAAATAATCAATTGAAAAAATGGCATGATAAAAATGGATTATAAGGCAGTGGGAAATTGTTTTAATAAAAAATACACCGATAAATAAAATAATAGAAATACTCTCTAACAATATAAAATTTAAGACTATGTACAATACAGATTAAGTATTAAAATTAGGTACATTTAATTGTCTTTTTCGTGTCGCTTTCAAGCAATTTCTTTCAATTTTATTAAAATTATAGCCTCCCATATTATATACATAAAATATATATAATCATTATTATTTTTTCACTAACCACATTTCTTTTATAGTACGAATCCTCAGTCATTATATATTATTATGTTAAAATATAAAATTAAAATGTATAATATAAAGTTATGTACGATAATAATATTTCCATTCAACAACATTCTAATACATCTAAACGGATTAAACATATATTATTATTCATATTATAGAGAATTTTATTCTCTAAAAATACTACATAAAAAAATCTCATCATTCTATAAGAATTATAGTTTGTACTCTAAAAAGATATAGATAACAACACCCTAATATGTAGATACAACTAGGGTAATTTTTATTAGTGATATAAATATCGCGAGATATGATTGTTATTTCACTTTTCTTTTAAGCACAGGGGATAAAACTATATATTGTATTATTCCACAATCTATATATCAAATTGTTCAATTTGACTAAATGTTTTAGTATAATATTAAACTTTTAAGTGACCAAATTTATCCAACATGGAAACCATTTCTGATTATATTTTAATTAATAAATTCATACATTAATATATACGAGTATGAATCACTGCCATTTAATAACAGCCCTTTATGTCTGCCTTTTATGGGTTCATTATTTAATTTCATATTATATCATAATTATTGCTAATAATGAATATCTTAATTTAAATTTGTACACAAAATCTTTTCGATATGATGGCCTAAATAAATTGTCTTACACTTGTAAATTCTTATTCTAATTAGGAATGTATTTCGCACAAAATGGAATTTTACTTATGATTGTTAATGAGTATTTTTGAAATACATCCCAATAACATTTATTTACTTTATTACAAGATTTTATTTTTAGAATGTCATACATTTTTGTCGATTTTAAAAAAGGGAATAATATATCACAAATATTATAAATTTAAAAGCAATAATGTTCTTTTGCATTGTTTCAAGTACAAATTTTGTTCAAAAATGGTTTACCATGTATTTTCTTTAAGAAAAATTTTTTCCACACCAAAATGTTAAAAGAAAATGCAACAAATATTAAATATTTACAAATACCCTAAACATTGAAAAATTATTTTTACATAATGATATGTATAATAACAATTTTTTTATTATTTAAATACTTCTCTTTTATAAACTAAATTTATCAATCACTATTTTTAAGAAAAAGCTGAAGACCCTGTCGTTTATTACGGATTGGTGATATAAATATATGTTCTTTACACATGGAGATTTGAGCAAGTTAGAGGCATATACATATGATACCAAAAAGCAAGATTTATGGCAAAATCACATTTTTTTCTCTTACGAAAAATAATCTTCAAATTTACTTGCAGCGAAAATTATCACTGTAAATCTTCTTCCGATTTCGGAATATCGAATATTTCCGCAAACAACGGTGGTAATGTTAATTTTGTCCAATTAATTCTAAACCAATCCAAATGTGCCATATGTTTAGCACCCAAATTACGTAATTCTGGTAATTTTATTAATAAATTTGAAAATATTTGTGGTTCGTTTGCATGATTTCGGCCCACCTAAAAAACAAGTAAAAAAATGAATTTTATATTGAAAAAAGTTTAATAACAAAATAAATACCTGTACTTTCAAAGCTTCAATCAGCTTATCTTGATGATGTTCTATAGTTTTAACATCGGTAATACCTTGTCTATCGGCTGTTAATAAAACAACAGCAGAAAATAATCCTATTTCTGTATCATTTAATGATAATGCGTTAAAAGTATTGGCAAAATGTATAACGGATGATGTAAAATCAGTCTGTAAAATAAGAGTTCCGTATTAAAATTCCATAAAATAATATAAACTAAAAATTTTTCCACCCACATCGTACATAATCTCCAATTGTTGTCTAGAAACTGTTGTACCATCATCGAACATTAACGACGTACTGGACGTCAGCCTCGCAACATGACTAAGCCATATTTCAAAAAAACCTATTTTAATGAGTATTAGTTGATCATCTTGGCCAAGATCACAAAAACCTGGCACACGTTTGGCAAATTCAACAACCCTTTGTACACTTGGCGTTATATTCGATGCAAATTGTTGCCACAACCAACAACGTTCCTGTTCTATCGATTCGGCCGTCGATGATGCCACTTCACTATCATCTGGACTAGCTGGCGGAAGAATAATTGGTTTCCTAACTAAATTACGCATATTCTCTTCCGTATAGCCGCAATTTGCGTGATGTGCCTGTGACACTTGCAATATAACATCATAAACGGCCAATTGTTTCGTTTCGGTATCGGATTGATCGGCATCGGTGGTTGTAACACGGGATGGTTCTTCTGTACTACGTTCTCGCGACCGTTTCGGTACACGACCATATCTAACAGCTTAAGAAACAGAAAAAGGAAAACAATAAATTCGTTTACAAAATTAAACAATTTCTATGCACAACTTACAGTCCCTCGACATTCCAACAGCTAAACATTTCTTGAATCGACAATATTGACATCGATTTCGATTCAATCGTATTACTAAACATTTACCATCACGTAAACACCTATATTCGATTTGTTTCTGTATACTACGTCGAAAAAAACCCTGTAATATAAAAAAGTAAATCATAAAATCCACAGTCTTAGATGAATACTAATCGTAGTAAAATGATAAAAAATGGTAATGTTGCAAATATCTTAATTCTATTATAACAACCAAAGAACGGAAATAATGATGGATAGTGGAAATTACCGTTATTTTACTTGAAACTATCATTATATATATTAGGTGTGTGTGACTTTTTTTGTTAATCGCCTTTCTTGGAGAAAAACTGTACGTTTTGTTATTGGAACTTGAAGGAATGGTGTATAAAGAATATTAATTCTGGTTTTTTATTGGTACCTTGCAGCCCTCGCACGAAGTCACCCCATAATGGTATCCAGAAGCTTTATCGCCACATACTTTGCAAGGAACGAAGGATTTTGTGTTTGATGAACTATTTGAATCGGCAGCCACATAATGTTGTTCTGTAAACACATAAACAATTTCTTAAAAGGGTGTGGTTGTAGTTTTATACCTGTTGCAATTAGTTAGAGACCCGTTACACGTGCCTCTCTATATGTACATATGTAAAGATGAGCTTTTTTATTTATTTGTGAAATTGTGATCATGTTTATAAGCGAATTGAAAAAAAATACAACACCGTATGGTTGAAAACACTGAAGAAAATCAATGTTAAAATATAAATACAAATAAAATTATGGTTTGTTAATTGTACAACTATGATGGTTAATTAAATGAAGAAAAAAAAAGAAGAATAGGTACTTTGGATAACTATATTTAATTAAATTCCTTTATATACCGGAAGACTCGCATTAATCCAAGAGTGCAAAATAAAACAATATAATATGAATAGTACTATAAAAATTATACAGTTTTATTCTCCAATCGTTAATTACATAAACTTATTTTCATATTTTCCGGAAATTATATTACAACATGACTTAATAACTATCATTTTAATATAATAAAATTGCTATTAATACAGTAGTGTTAGTAAAAAGTCATTTATTTATTTATATTCATGAAAATATTTCCAAAAATGGAGCGACAGTCTTTTAATAGCTACAACACTATTATAATAAATCATTTAAAACTGGTTCTTTTTTATATTAAAATGTTTATATACCCTAAAGATATAGATATAGAAGAAACGGAAGAAACTTTGTGTTTAGAAAAGTTGAAAGCCCGCATAAAATTAGAATATAGAAGAATTTTTAAACAGGATACAAGAAGACGAAATTATGCACAACGAATCGAATTAAATTGGATTTTAAAAATATATATAAGCAATTTAATTAATCGTAACAGTAATGAACTTGACCTTTCATTTTAGTGCAGAAAATTTTCTACTTTCTTTAAAAATAATACATATTTCTTGCCTAGTGAACTTGTACTTGAAAAAAATACATTTACAAACACGTAAGAAACTCATTATAACCATTTTATTGTGAATATTTTATTCATTTGAAACGTTTGTCTTTAATATCGATCTGTTCAAATATTTCAATTGATATCCAATGAATATCTTTCATTTTTGTTCGCTTTCAGGCATTTATAGTTAGGAAGAATAACGTAAAACGACGTCTTTTATTTACCTTTAAAGACACACAATGCATCGTTAAACATTTATGATCCACATTAGATAGAATTTTATGTGTTTGAAGAACGCATCAGTTTCACTTAAAGTCTTTTAATTACATGTTATAACATCAAATTAACATGTGCATATTTTCTTAAGTCTTAACAGTTGTATGTATTTTATTAGTAAGTGGAAATGTGTGTTTGCCTCATCTGCTGAAATGGCATAAAAAATCGTTTTGCCAAAGAAAAATCTTTGCACATCTAATGGCTGGTTTATATTCAATACAAATAATTGAATCAAAATAGAAATAGTGAATAAAAAAACAAACATTTCAAGGATATTAAGTCAATGACACCTAGACTTATAACATTTTTCTGTCTGGTCTAGCTCTAGCTAGATTGTTGTTTATGCAAGAACTACGCATATAAAAGCAACATCATCATCATCATTATTACCACACCAATGTTATTTCTTTTTGCACAAAAAAAAAACAGAGATACACAAAAATGAATTTCATTTTTCGCCGGATATTCGTTTCGTCTTTTCATTATATCTTTAATATATACATAAATGGAATTATAGGAACATAAATTTTTGGAAAAGGACTATTAAAATTTTGTAATTAATTTTATTGTCGTTGAATTATTTTTTTAATAAAATTGTATACACAGGATGCGGTATGTGGTTCTAATTAACATGCTCGCTTGCCATTTATATATACATCGTTAAAATTATAATAAAAAAATGTATATATTTATTGTAAAAATGGATAAGTTCATTGAAACGGAACATCAACTGTAAATAGCAAAAAAATACAACCGCAATTTCTAATCTTATATGTTTTAGATCAACGTTTTCACTAATTTTCTGAATATCAAGTTAAAAGCTCCAGTTTTTTTTGCAGAAAAACGGAAAGTGGATTTCTTGACATCAAAATAAGTAGTAATCAATAATAAAGTTTGCGTAACAAATTGAAAAAACAAAAGTTTTGTTGTATATGGAGCTTTTTCATAAATTTTTCTTCGGAAAAAGCTGTCCACACACAAATACTTTTATAGTCTTCTATTATTTATGATGTTTTCGATTTAGTAAAACGAAATTACATAAGATATTCATCACAATAATAAAAATTTACATATAAAAATGTAAATAACTACTTTAATAGCCACAATACAACAATAACTGGTTTGCATTAAATAACTTACAATAAATATGTCAAAGAGTATAGTAAATACATTAACATCTTGTTTAAAATATAGGAGCTTTGACATGTCGCCCTAAAAGCACTATATAGCAAAACAGGATAACACCCATTTTTTATTAATAAATCAACTTCATATATGCTATATGCATATAATATGTATACCTTGTATTGTATTTATTCTCCCTTTAACTTCCTTAACATTCCCGTGAGAGAACACAGCGTGCACGTATGCAATTTATGCTTATCACTGCGTTCACTTCGTTACAATATAACTATCTAACATTATATATCTCACAAAAATGCATACTATAGCTTTTACTATGTTGTAGAAATAAATGTATCACGCTTACATTATGTTAGAAAATTGCCAATGCATTGCATTATTAGAACTTTAAGTAAATTATATTGCATATCATGCAACAAATATCTTCCCTAGGATATTTTGTTTAGAATATCAAACTTCCTTAAAACATAATCATGGTTCTATATAATATATTTTATACATACATTGTATTAGAATGTGTATGTGTAGAAAGCATCAGTTTAGGAAATTCAATTTCATTATACGTGTTTTCCAACGTTAATCACGTTATAAGTGAAAGATTGTAATCTTGAAAACAGCTTTTTGAAATCTTGTCAGTAAAATGTTTTTAAGACAAGATAAAATACATAAATATAAACAACGAAAAAATAACGCATATGGAAAACATTCTTCTATTTCCATGTCAATATTACCGATTTACATCTACAACTTGTGCTGCATTTATACATAAGTATATGTATTCATTGTAAATTGTAATACTCTGGTGTATAAAAGAAATGAAACAGTATTTATTGTATATTTGATGATAAACTAAATACAATTGAAAAGTTTACCGGTTAAACAATTTGCTATTGAAAGTTGTGTGCGGTCTATTGTGGTAATATTTTCTATAAAATTCTTTTTATAAAAAGAAATACTGAAAAATATATCAATGTAAGTCCATTTGCAATGGTGGAACCATTCATCCTCAAGGGGACATTTTCCAAGAATTTTATTGAAAATTGGTAGCATCAGAAGAAAAAACTAAAGTTTTAATAACAATTGATCATTTTTTCAAAAATTACTTGTTTATCTTTCAGAAATCATCTAAATTAAAATGTATAGGTAGTAGGTGGGTAGTAAGTACTTATTTTTGAATATAGGTATGTGTATTAAAATAATTTATCTAGTAAGTTAAGGTAAGCATAACCATTTGCATTAAAGTAGTATTAAGATTAGAATTTTAAGCAAGTCACCGCATAACATAAAACAAACTTAATCTATTGTTGGAATTATAATCTCTTCTACAATAGGGAAGTGAATATACATATATAAATTTGTGAAATAACTATATTTTGTTGAAAAATTATACAGTAATTACTCTGGTTCTGAAAATATTTACGAAACCAGTTTTTCAATTGGCATCAATTAGAAGCCAATCTAACGGATTTACTAATAAACTGGACCGAAACTTTTCTACTACATACGAGTACAAGATTATTATAAAGTTACATTTTATATAAAAAAAGATTAAAATCAGGAATAAATAAATCTATAGGGGAAAGCTGACATGTAATATATGAGGAAGGAACATTGCCACAAATGTAAACTTGTTTCATACCAGATCTATATATATATATAAAATAAATTTGTTTGTTTTCTACCAAATAAATACAAAGCACCAGTTGCAAGAAAGTATAATTCAATTATATGGTTACGTAATATTATGGCTTTAATTGGATTAGATAAAACATATAATGACCATTTATAGAATAACGGTAGCGAATAAATTTACGAAAAAAAATTAAATCCTACACGTACTCTCATCCCAAAATATAAACAAATCTACAGTAGTCGAGACCTTGGAAGAATATTATCAACATTTATATAATATTAAATATGTATAAGAGAAAACGCTAATATTCGTCGTGCAGAGCTTTTTTTCCATATATTTTGCTTGGGGCTCTTGTTTTTGGGGGAGAGGTTCATTGGCCGGTTTGGAATCGATGAGAGCTCCAGGCTAATAATATATAAAAACCAGTTTCTATAAGTAAAGAGCGTCATCATCATCATCATCATCATCATCATCATCATAGATACATACGTCATGTCCGGCAACTTGACTAGATTAGCATCTTAGGACTTTTATATAAGTACTCCTCAATATAATCAACAAACCAATGGACTATACAAGTTTTTTTACTGTCAAGCTTTACAAACACAAGAAATAAATAGGACTAGCTTATAACACCTACACCATATTACTTAACTTTGGCCATTAGTGTTTTCTTACATAAATATATATATGTATATACTTTGTATAATATTTAATCAGCAATTGAATATATGTACTCGTACTACTCATAATATATTAGGAGTATTAAATATGTAGTTACTATAAATTATTTTAATTAAAAAAAAACGTTCGCTAAGAGCCCATCTTAAAGAATTTTTATGCCAAAGATGATAATTTCGAAAATAATTATAAAAATTTTTATTATTTTAAGTTAAAATTCACGTAATTACATAATTAAATTGTAAATACACCCATGGGTTTTCATTGATCAAGAAATACAATTTTCAATGTCAATGTAAATAGTTCAATACGTTCAAAGCAGTTGTTGGTAATTCACATTAAAATAATCGCCTTGCTAGCACTTTACTGACCGTATATCTTCATCGGTCACATGGTTCGATCAACTTGTCTTTATAATGATTTATTATTCAGAATTACTAAGTAAAATCGCTTTTGTATACATACTATATATACCTTTATACAGTATTTTCGGTATAAAATGCATCAATATTAAAAAATTTTTAACAGTCACTGGCCTCAAACACTTTCTGAAGAATTTACAATTAGTTTGGGCACATGTTTCTGAATAATTTAATTTTTTTGGCATTGATGCCATTGGTTCTTTATTTTGTTTATGCTGATGGGTTAGTCTAGAAAAGTCTTTGCCGTAGATATTCATGTAAAATTTTATTTATGTAATACAAAGTCGTAACAGTGTTTCCTTTTTATTAAAACATAATAATTCCTTTTGGAATCTAATTTCTTTATTTTTCTTAAAAATGAATAATAGACTAATGGATTTTTTAGATTTGTTCGTAGTAACAATTACCAATTATAATAAGAATCAAAAAAGTAAGTGTTCTTACTTCTTATACATATGTATATAAAATTCAACTTGTTACTTATTATTGAATATTGTTTTTGATTAATTGATACTGATTCAATCAATTTCAATTTCCCTAATGCTAATAATTATATTACTGGCATTGCAGAGTCAATCAATTCTCTTAGTTTGACAGATTTGCTTGATTATACAAATTTTTAATTCATTTATAATGAAGGAAGAAGCTTTATTTCATTACTATAAAATTACTACAGAGTACTGGTTCTATAATTGACCTTGAATACGTAATGCATTAATAGCACTCATATTGTTCCCTGATGTGTTTTATAATCGTGGAGGGCAAGAAGAGAGTATACATCTTTGTTTACAGCATAAAAATAGAACAAATGGGTCAAAGGAACATTATTGTGTACATAATAATAGTCGATCATTGTATTTATGCTTTTTTTTTCATCATCATATTATATACCTTGCTTAATAGTAATTGAAGAGGATGTGGCCCCGGGTGGTGATAGTAGCACCGGATTTTGAGCAGGGGAACTAGTGCCTGGAAGAGGTGTAACAATATGTAAAGGTGTAAGTTGTTGTGGCGGTGGTGAACTAGCCGTCGTTGAACCTACAGAACCCGGATCACTAAACCCCTGTGTACTATTATCTTCTGGTGTATCAAAAAAACACAAATTAAATTCAGAACCAGCATCGAATGTAACATCAGTTGGATTGATTTTATCTGGTGATGGTGCACTGCCCAAGTTTCCGCTCAGGGATTGGTCTATCTTAAAAACATCCATATTATAAATACGAAATTCGCACACACACAGTCTACCCTCCGAGGAAACCCTTTCAATTCTCTTTTTTTTTGGACTTACATCACCACCACACGATTTTAATATATTTTTTTTTAATTTCGCACACTCTGTATATAAAATGTGTAATAGAATTTAACAATACAACCCACCCCCGACAGGTGGTTTGCGAGGAGCGCACTCGCGTGCGTCGGGACGCATGGCCACGTGATTAGCACCAGGACCCTTACAGCATCGACATCGCACTCGAAGTTGTATAATCCCGTACTACTAATGCTCGCTGCTGGGTTCCTCAGCAGCGGCAGGTAAGTGCCATAGTGAGAGGAGGGAAGTGGTGGCCATGCTACCGGCACAACTCTCTGTATGGGTTCATTGACCAACAATCGTGTGCTGCACGGAGGAGGTGGGTTTGGGAGCGAGAGAAGTACCCAAATCACGATAAGAATGCAAATCCACTACTCTGGATGGACAATTATTAAGACATTGCCGAAAAATCTAAACTCCATATGAAAACAAATAAATTGATAATGGAAATTGTTTAAATTTAGCATATTTGAAAAATCGGGACCATTGTCAATGGTCCAAGTGTACGTAATATCCTCTGGAGGAGCGTTGGATCCAACATCCAATTTAGTCGAATCTGAAGAAGAGATGCAATCCATAGGCTCTCTACATACACACGTGTGGATGTATGTATACAACTCTGAGAAATGGAACCGGTTCTATATAGCAAAAGTTCATTCACTCTAGGATGCGATCAGACTCACCAACTATCCTCAACATCATAAACACAACATAGTAATTATCTTCCTATATTCGTGTATATTTGCTACATCTGTCTAATTAATACCACACATGATAAGATTATATCAAAAGGATTTACGAAAACTCGATCATCCTAGATTCGAATTCAAGGAAATTGCTTCCAAAAGGACCAAAACTTCACATACTAGAATATATGAATAGGTCTTATGCCTAGTTATATAAAGTTTTTTGACTAAGGAACAATTATAGCCTTAAGAACGGTTCTATTAAATTAAGATATTTTTATTTGAAAAGATTTATTTTTTTGGAAAGATTTGTTTCATCGAATGGAAATTTCGGTCCAATACAATATACCTAAGTATATAAGTAGGTATTCGTGGGTCCGCTGAAAAGGCCAATGGCTTCTCAAAGTGTAATTACTTTTTTTCTGCAAGAACATACAAAACTGCTCACCGGCGATGATGGGAGCGGCCTCGTCACACTAATGGACCCGTATATATGTATAAGAAAAACGATGTGGGCCGTTTGCCAAACTACCTCATACATGTACTTATAACATACTCAATTCATTAGTGCTTATCATCACATCAAAATAAACGAAAAGAAGTTATATAAAAGAAAATGTATACAATGGTAGATATGGAGATGGAACCAACACAAACACACACATACACAAAAACACTCTTCTTTCATTGGACTCACCTCTTCTCCTGTGGTTATTTTGTTTTACATATACCTATATGTATATACGCACCTAGTGTGCAAGAAGAGAATATATACAACACGACCAGTAATAGCTGGCAGCGTCGCTAAAGGCTTAAACAAGAGGAATAACCGCCGCGGACGTTCACCTCTTCACAACGAGTGCCAGAGCATTCACAAAAAGAGGAATCGTTCATGTACTATCAAATCAGCTACATCACTAGGAAGCACATTATTAGCACACACATACACATACTCATTTATATCATATATACATATAAAAGTAATTATAAATCGTGAGAAAAATTTGTGTGCGATCATTTTTTGATTTAATTATGCACTCAATTAGGGTACCGAAAACCGAAATTAATATGTTATCGACACCAGAAATCGGTTCTTGTTTTTCATATAATGAATTTGATTTTAAGATTTTATATATATGATTGCAATTTATATGCAGATGAAGAATATATGTATATCTTAGTTATATCTTGTAATGTATTCGTTTTAATATTTTCTTTTTGAGATACTCGTATATCATTTTTAATAAAATCTAATATCCTGGCACGTAATCGTTGATATAATAATGCCTAAAGCACGTTTTTGTTTTCATCTTTGAAATCATCATCTTGAAAATGTTAGAACTACATGACAATTATATAAATTATTTAAATAAGCTGGTACTTACCACGCAATGTCAACGAATTTGGACTGGATGCCTCTAATGGACTGTCTGGATTGGAATTTGGTTCCTGTTTTACACTGTAACAATAAGAATAGTATTTATTGTTCCGGTTAAATTTAACCCGAGGTAACAATTATAATGGAATTGTAGAAATATACATTTCTTTTTTCAATAGAATAACAATCGATGTAAGCCCGCTAGTAATAAAATAATTGTTTGAAGCTCTTTTAAATATACCTACATAAATAAATCAATATAGAAGATATTAAAAATATATTAAATGTTATTTTTATAAACTAAATAGTTGACAACGGTGAACGGAAAAAAATCAATCTTATAAAAATAGTTATTCTTAGATTCTTATTTGAATTCCTATTTATATAGTAGGAAAATCCTACTATCCTACTAAGTTAAGAAATTAGGTCAATACAAACAGATTAATCCCTTTAAAGTGCCAACACAATTTGTAGATTTTAATTTTAAATAAAAAAAAGAAATGACATAATGGATTACGGCACAAAATAAAATGCATCAACCTTAACATACATTATATAAATCGATGAAGCTGATTACGCGACTACTTACCTGGTGAAGGTAGAATCTGCATTTCCTGGGGGACTCGGTGTCGAGCTGGTAGCCTCCATATCACTATGGACCACAAACTAAACATTATATCACACCGAATCCATCACATTAACTCAAATTTAATCGTTCTTAATATTTTTCCATGCGTATTATAACTACATATATGGAATTGGCAAGGGGTTGGTTTCATATCATCCTTCTCGCGACTATTTTAGGGGGTTGTTCGTTCTCTTTATTCAATATTTGTGCCACTAACTGGTGCGATAAGTTTGCGCATGCTGTGTTCATGTTTTCGGATATAACAACTTCCCAACAAATGCACTTTTGCATTATTTTGCATCCAGTTTTGATTTGATTGTTGATTTTTGTGTGGACCTCCATTGAATACGACCATTTTTTTTCTAACTTGAACCAGCCACCAGGGAAGATAAATTATAAACGGAAAAATAGCGTGCGAGAGATGGGTTTAATTTTAAAATAAAAAAAAAAACAGTCTGTATTAAACAAAAACTGTTGTAAATCATAAAAATTTAAATAGAAATCAATTAATAAAATTACATTTGTTGAATATATTATTTATTCGATTTTTTATTATATATGTATCCAAACATGTTTTTAATTATAATATAGAACCAATTCCGGAAATAAATTTCCTGAAACACCTGTACACGATTTATTTTTTCTAAACTAGTTTAATAATTAATTTTATGCGATAATTCACTCTGTAATCCATTTTAAAATATTTGACTGAAGAAAATTATATTATATCATTTAATTACTTGTATTTATTAGTTCTAGAGAAAAATCTAGTTTTTTTTTCATATAGTCATATACAAGTTTACTATTATAGGAATTTAAACAACTTACTAAGTTTTACTGAAATTATTATCATTAATTTTCTTTTGTACAGTTTTTTTTTCTGCAAAAATATAAATCATTAAAACAACATTAAAAGTTAAACTTTTATTAATGTTAAATAATTACATTTCCAATAGGAAAATATTAATACAATTATCTGTTGTATAATAAGGCAACATTAAAAAGGCACGTACAATGACTAATTATCTAAACATAAATACACATGTTAAAAATATACATATACATATTACGAGAATTAAAGCTTTATGAACACAATTCCATTGTGTTAATTAAAAAAAAAAAAAGAAAAACTCGACACCTTCTTTAGAGATTACATTGTTAACAATTTTCAAAATAATATCAGCAATTATTGTGTCATTTTGTCAAGAATTGGGACGATCATATCAAATTTAGGTCTTTTCCCTGGATCTTCATTCATACAAATTTTAATCAATTTTGATAAATGTGGCGATATACCTGGTTTTAATGTAATACGTAATCCTTCCAACGCAATTCGCATACCAACTTCCATGGGACTTTGATCCACAAATGGCACTTCTCTGGTTGCCAACTCCCACAACAATATGGCAAAACTCCACATATCTGAAGCTTCCCAATTCCGGTCCGTAATTTTCTTTTGAAGTGCCTCTGGCGACATCCAAGCTGGATAATAAATTCTGCCTTTCTCTTGAAATGAGAACTTTGCATCTGCCATATTTATGCGAGCTGTTAAATCTTCTTCAATAATAACATGTCGACTATTTAGATGATATTCGGGTATTGTGCGTTCTAAACTATGTAAAAACGCCATACCACGTGCTATATTTATAGCAAAACGCAATGCTTGTGCCGTATCGACCACAATATTATTACTTTCGTGTAAAACATTATAAAGTGATCCTAACGGTAAGTACTGGCTGATGACAATTAAACTTTGTGGACTGTTACAGCATCCAATAACTGGTAAAATATTGGGATGTGAAAAAATGCGCAATTTTGGAAACTCTTCGTTGAAGTCACGCGAAATCCGTTGTGTAATTTTACGTATTGCCAATACTTTTGCTACAATTTCATTTTGTTGCCATGTACCATAATATGTGATGCCGCTATGCGTTTTTGCAATTACCTGTTTCAAATCCAATTCTCGTGCATTGATGCCTTTATGTCTTGATAATGTTGCATCTCTTGAACGTGTCTTTTGCCCCAACCAACTTTGATCTTTGAATTTGATTTTTTGTAAATCTTGTCCATTTTCAAGTGCAATCGTCTTTAATGCCTCCACCAATCCACCACTATTGCATTTATCAAGTGGTGTTTCACCGTATTTGTTGGCTAAAGCGATTTTAGCACCACGATAAACTAAACCTTCCGCTATGGAATTGTAACCCCAAAAACAAGCATAATGCAGAGGTGTGTTGCCGTGTTCATTGGTGAAATTTAAATCCGCCTTGTGTTTCAGCAACTAGTATAACGTAAAATTGTATGTTACATTCAGTCTACTTAAATTACTAGGTTCTGATAAACTTCTGGCCCTGATAAATGGAAATTTATCAAAATAGGACATTACCAGAAGTTTTCTGTACCTAAATTGTTGTTTATTTACCAATGTGACGATGTCCGAATGGCCATGTGCAGCTGCCAGATGCAAGGGAGTATCATCTCCACGATTTGTAGCATTTACTCTGGCTCCCCGTGTTACCAGCATATCAACAATTTTTAAATGACCCTTCATAGCGGCCCAATGCAATGGACTAAATCCATGATCATCCCTAAAATCGAAAATTTATTTCAAAATGCAATAATATCCCCTCTAATTCGAAAACCGTTCAATGTTAATTGCCAAATATGGTAACGTTTAAGTTTTTGTAAACACTTACCCCAAATTCATATCATTTTCTGGTTCATCTAGCCAAACTCTTACTTGTAAAGAATTTCCCTCTTTACACCACTGAAATATATCTTCCATAGTGTTTGTTATTTACTATTTTCTTGGAAATTGTAAAAATTTGGGCGTGCAAAAACGTATTATTGTTGAAGTAGATTTGTTTATAATGGATAATACGGAAAAATGTCCAAATTTTTTAAAACCAGGAAGTTGTTTACCGCAAAATTGTTCACGATAAATCCACAAATAAATAAATATTGGATAAAAATAATCATTAATTATGTCACAATAATCACAAATGTCACCAAGCTGCCATAGTTGATTATTTAAGTCATCAGCATTGCCAACAAGCAAACGATAAAATTCCCAAAATAATTATTGATTAACCTATAAACGTTAATGTCAAAATAATTTTATTATTTGGAGGTCACTTCAATTAAAATTTGTTTATTTCATTTAATAGTAAAATAGTTGAAACCTTTGTGTGGTTTTTGTGGCATTATAAAATTTCAATAAATGATCTATTAATAGATATATTTGGTAAGCGTAACGCTTGCGCCCTTTTTCCTGTGCTTGGCTTGTAAATTGCCAAAGAAGTGAAAATTTAATTATTTAAATTATTTGTAAATAAATCCTCAAATCACAAATTATGACTTGGGGATTTGTAACTTGTGGGCCAAATGAAGCGCTTGTGATTTCAGGTAATTTCTATATTATATAAAATTTATAATAAATGCTTATTTTGGCGACCGGCGCCTTGTTGGCGGCTAAATATTTACTTGGTATATTTTAGGGTGTTGCTATAGTAAGCCCCTTTTAGTCCCCGGTGGAAGAGCATTCATATGGCCAACAATTCAGAGAATACAAAGGTATATCGAAAATTTTTATCATTAAACATTAATTTGATAATTAATGTTTTTCGCCTTAGGATATCTTTAAATACAATGACTCTTATCGTCGATAGTCCAACAGTATATACCAGCCAAGGTGTTCCTATATCTGTAACGGGTATAGCTCAGGTAAACATCAAGTATTTTTATATTAAAATCAGAAGTTATCATAAAAAAAACTCTAGGTAAAAATACAAGGCCAAAATGAAGAAATGCTTCTAGCTGCATGTGAACAATTCTTAGGCAAAAAAGAGAGTGAAATTCAACATATAGCGCTAGTAACATTAGAGGGTCATCAAAGAGCTATAATGGGATCAATGACTGTAGAAGAAATTTACAAAGATCGTAAAAAGTTTAGCAAACAAGTATTTGAAGTTGCTTCATCCGATTTGGTTAATATGGGCATTACAGTTGTGTCTTACACATTAAAAGATATTAGAGATGAAGAGGTACGATTTAATTTAAATAATTTCATTTGAGTTTGATATATAAGTTTTATTATTTCTTTTCATTTATTTGCAACAAAAAGGGTGCAAAGGTATGTTTTTGATTGTGTAACGTTTATGTTCGATTTTGGTTTTTTAGTGAGTTTTTGCATATAACATAAAAAAATACTATTTAATTTGCAATTAGGGCTTTTTAATAAAATCTAATTTATATAAAAGAATTATTCCAAAAAAATTCTCTTAGGGCTATTTAAAAAGTTTGGGTATGGCTCGAACGGCCGAAGTAAAACGTGATGCACGTATTGGTGAAGCAGAGGCACGTTGCGATGCCCAAATAAAAGAAGCAATCGCTGAAGAACAGCGTATGGCTTCAGTGTTTTTAAACGATACGGAAATAGCGAAAGCGAAACGCGATTTTGAACTGAAAAAAGCCGCATACGATGTCGAAGTACAAACGAAGAAAGCGGAAGCCGAAATGGCATATCAGTTGCAAGCAGCCAAAACGAAACAACGTATTAAAGAAGAGGAAATGCAAATTCAAGTGGTTGAACGGACACAACAAATTGCCGTACAAGAACAGGAGATTGCACGTCGTGAAAGAGAATTGGAGGCGACTGTAAGGCGTCCAGCTGAAGCGGAAAAATACCGTTTGGAAAAAATTGCCGAAGCCAATCATAAACGTGTTTTATTGGAAGCTGAAGCTGAAGCGGAAGCATTAAGATTGAAAGGTGAAGCGGAAGCATTTGCTATTGAAGCGAAAGCTAAAGCTGAAGCTGAGCAAATGGCGAAAAAAGCAGAAGCTTGGAAAGAATATAAAGAAGCTGCAATGGTTGATATGTATTTGGATATTTTACCAAAAGTATTTATTGGTTTATTTTTTAAAATCTCTTTTAAATCTAACAATTTGTTTAAATTAGGTGGCTGCCGAAGTTGCGGCACCATTATCTCAAGCCAAGAAGATTACTATGGTGTCTACAGGATCCAGTGAAATTGGTGCAGCAAAATTAACTGGAGAAGTACTGGAAATAGTAAATAAAGTACCACATTTAGTGAAAAGTATGACTGGTGTGGATATTTCAAAGGTAAAATGCCACATTTAATTATATGATTACGTATTTAGTGATTCTTTTTTGGTTTCCAGTCGGTCCAAGCTGTTTAATTAAATGCCACTTATATAACCAATTTTTTATAATATAATATGTGTTAATGAATTGTTTAAATCTACTTCAAAGTTTATTCAAAAGCTTTGTAAAAGATATATTTTAATATGCGAGTAATTAAAGTACAATTCGAATTTAAATATGTAAATTCTCATCACACTTTGTAGCTTTTTATGTGAATCTCTTGTACGACACAGTGTGTCAAAAATAAGCCTTAATATTTTTATTAATTCTAGTCCAACATTCAATATTGGATTAAAATTTGATTATATTTTACACACTTCAATATTGTATATTGTTGCCATTAAAATATTTATAAAAAAAAACTATTCCATAAATGAATATTCTCTTTTCAAATATTTCCCCTATTCTGTAAACTTGTATGCGTGTTTGATTGTTTACACTTTTAGTATTAAGTAGTGGTAATTACACTATAATTTTGTATGTATGCATTTAAATAAAAAAATTTTTATGTTATATAAATTTATGTGGTTTTCCTTGTCACACTCTTCATTTTACGTTTTCAACGCAAAACAGAAATAGAATTAAAGTTTTTATTTAAACGTATAAAAGCATTTTTATTCACACAATGACAACACATGTAATAATGCATTCACAAAATAATTATACTTTTTATACAATACTTTACAATTCCTTATCAAAAAATATAATTCACAGTCATATATATTTTTCTTTCAGAATAGATGGTTTTAATTAACTAAATCTCATAATATGTTGAATTATCACTACATAATGTTTTTTTTTTATTAGCAAAAGATTAGTTATGTTTTTTAAATTACTGTTATGTGGACGTTACAATATAAGTAGATTAATAATTAAAATAATAATGCACTTTTATATTAAAAAAATTATTCAATTAGATTATGCAAAATTATTATATGTATAGAATTGCATATTTATAAATAAATTATTCTAAATTATAGAATACCTATGTCAATGGTTTAAAATTGTTCATTGTTCTGTGGATTTTCTTATAGGAGTGAGCCTTAAGCCCTTTGCAAGCATTTGTTCCTCTAAGTCACGGTCTTCATTAGAATACCTGGAAATATTTTTAATTAAAATAAAAATTCCATAAATTATAAGAAAATAATAATCAATAAAATACGAGAAGCAAGCTGGGTGTGATTAAATCGATTAATTTTAGCACTGCAAACTAGCCACCACCAGTTTTTTTTTAATTAAATACATGTAAAACTACTTCTTACCTATTTTTAAAAGTTGCTGTAAGAATAAATAAAAAAAACTAGTTTGAAACAAGCAACAAAAGTACATATGTATAATAGCCTCGTTAATAGTGCATTCATTAAATATATAAATTTTATTAAGTAAATATTATATTAATAAAAATATAAATATATTAAATAACTAAGCAATAAAAGCAAGCATGCAAAATAAAGAAATGTTTCATGATGAAAAGATGAAGTTCCTTTAAAAGTGCGTTTATATTTATTTAACAAACACCTTAAACGGTCTTCTTCTAAAACGGCAATAAATGAATCACGTTTTACAACAATATCCATCATTTCACTGATGATACTCTCCTCCACTTTAATATCTTCATCAGTTTTCTTTTCAGCTAAAGAAAAAAATGCATATTAATATATTATTTAATGTAAACAAACTGAAATTTTTAAACCTACTGGTATCTAAACGTTCGCGCAATTCTTGTTGTAAACGTGCATGACGATCTTCTAATTCTAATTCCTGAGCTCGTACCATAAGTTCCTTTTCATATCGTCTCAATTCCGTACGATCGCGCATTAAATCGAACCATTCCTGTAATAATTCCGACTCTTCTTTGGAACAATCACCGCTACCTTCACCTCGCAAAGCTTTCTCTACTTGAACGCCCCTTCTTTCTAATTCTCTCGTTTTCACTTCAGTTTCTTCTAATTTTCTTTGGATTTCTTGCGCCATTCGGTGTCTATATATTGAAGTTAGTTGTGTTACGTTTTTAAATACTATACATTTAGTTTTGTTATAAAATTATGTGGGGGGAGAACATAAATCAAATATGTGCATATTGTTATATTATCACAATATTATGATTAAATTTACTCAGGTATGTTTTCATTTACAATTTATGTACAGACAATAATATTTTAAAGAAATATTCACCTTTTGAGTTGTGCTTGACGTATTTGTTTACGAACTTTACCAGATGAACGACGACCTGTTAAACTGGACATGGAATTTTCTAAAATTCCAGACTGATCTAAAGTGTCGCAAGAACTTTGTTCTTTTTTCCAATCATGTTCACCATCTGAGCTATCGTCTAAACAAATTTCAATAAAACATAAAGTATAAAAAAACATTTGAAAAGAATTTCTAAAATTTACCAGTGCCCTTTATTGAATTTCCAGTATAATTTAATGGTAATGGTGGAATTGGAGGAGGTGATAAATCATCATTGGAAATGTTTTGTACATGAATTTCTGATAAACTTTTCCTTCGTACCGGTTCCTCTACGAGAATATCCTATATAAAGGGAAAATACTATTAAAATAATTCCATTAAAAGATAAAAATGTTTTAGGATTCAAGAAACAAACAATTTGAATAACTAAAAAATACCGCACGTTCACTTTTAGCTAAAATAAAAAACACACACATATATAAAATTCTACCCTCCTACACCCAATAATTAAAACAATAATAATGAAATATGAAAATATGATTACATATATGACCATGCAACTCAAAAAAAAAACCATGCAATTTTCCAAAAAGATGTACACAAAATACATGGAAATATTTAAATGATTATAGCTTACACAGCTTTTCTGGTCCAAATTTGCACATGACTGTAAAATAGATTATTTATATTAAATAAAATCGAGTAATACTGTGAAAAAGCTGTAATTCACCTAATGAACTGATTTAATAATGATTTGTGCGCTAGTTACATTTGAAATTTTATTAGGAGTAAATATTAGTAAGTTATACTTATAATCTACCTATAATTAAAATTAAAACAGTTCATTTTCGTTTAATAGGAGTATTTTTTATATCAATTACCTTCGATAAATCTTTAGTTTTTGGTGAAATTTTTGAAAATAATCCCTTCGCCCCTGTAGGACTTTTTTTTGTAAATAAAGTTGTAATCATTTTCGTTATACTCTTTCTTCTTTCACGATCCTTACTTTTTTTTGGTGTTTTTACATTCAATTGTTCTGTATTTAATAAATTTGGATCTGATTTAAATATTTTTTTCGCACCATCTTTCGTTCCAATATTTACAACATTTTTACTATCTTTTGTATCTTTACAAGTAGATAATTTTGTATTAGAATTATTAATGGCACAGTCACCACTTTTCGATCGCCTAAACGAACTATTCTTTTTATTTTTCAACGTGTCATTTGAATACAAACAAGAATTTCTGCGTTCTGTATTTAATACAAGTGATTCAATGCTATCTTGTATATGTGAATTGATATATTCATTTTCTTTACCACGTTTTGCAACTTTTTCACGTAATTTCTGCAATTTATCCTCTGGACTTAAGCCTAACTCTTCATTAGACAATAATCGGGCACGTATTCTAGCGTCTTGTTTTAAACGTTCCGCCGTTTTCGTGAGATCGTCATATTTTTGACGTGGTGGAGCAATAGGCGTACGAAATTCTTCCGCTAAATTCTTTCTAATATCCGGCAAACTTGTTTTATTCTCCTGTTGGCTTTTAATTTCGGCCATTTTTCGTTCAGCAAACGTTGCATATACACTCAATGGACGTGAATTGCGTTCTTTAATTGATGTTTGTGGCGTTGCAAACACTTCTGAAGAACCACTTATATCAGGCACATTAATTAAAGATGTTGAATTTTGTAATGGACTACAAGAATTTGTTGTTAACAATACATCAGGTGTTGCATATGTACTGGAACTTGTAGAATATGTTGAATTTCTTCCACTTTTATCTAAATTATTTAAATTTATTTGCGATACAATATCAGTTGTTGCCGATTTGGCCAAATCATACGGATGACTGGGACTTAAACGACTTGAAGAACGATTTCGTTTCTTACGTTCTAATGATTTATTCTCAGCTTTCATTTTATTCATCACCATTTCTTGTATTAATTTTTGATTAACGTCGCGCTCTTTCATAATATTCTCTTTTTTATATATTATATCTGGTGTACGAACAGTTGGTGATAAATTTAATGTTATATCTTTTACTGTATGCATTGGGCTGTATTTTTCTTTTTCTTCTTGTATCAAATCAGGTTTTTGTGGTATTTCAGATTTACTCTTTCGACGTGACTTACGTATATCGATGGAATCTTTAGCATTGCCAAATTCCACTTTCGATTGTAGTCGTTGACAATGTTCATCAAAATCTACACTAGAATGATCTAAAATTGTTCCTTGACTAGATTTTTGATCGTTTTGTGTTAATTCAGCTTTCACTTGAGCCAATTTTTCCTCTAATCTTTGTTTATTTGAATTATTATTGTCAATTAGTGGTTTAACAGTTGGTGTTGATGGAATTTCCGTTACATTTTTTACAGTTGAATCACTGCAAGTGTTTTCTTCCGTTGTTGTGCCAGTTTCAACAATTAACAAACTGTCCTCTTCATGTTCAGTTAGAAATTGTTTTTGTTTTAATTTTTCTAAATCACTTGGTTTTAAATCAATCACCTCACCACCGAAATTGTTTTCTTCACTAGCTATTATACAATATCCTGTATTTTTATAAGGCTCTCTTTCATTCACATGCAAATTGGTTGCTTCTACAATATTATTTATATTTGGATTAAGACTGTCTTCAGCTAATTCATCTTCATCTTTAAACAAAACATAACCGTTCTGACTATCCACAACACCATCATCACTGCTTGTTTCTGTACCAGTATCCATAAATTCAATATTATCCAAATTTGAATTGAGAATATTGGCGGGTTTCTGTTCTTCTCGAGGTTCTTTTATTTTTAATTTATCACATAAATGTCCAATTTCTTCAAATTCAGAAATATCGGCAATTTTCACATCTTCTTTTGGTTTCTTTTGTTCTTGTGTTTGTTGTTCATTCAATTCAAATTCCAAATCATCAGAAACATTACCATCACGTGCCCAATCTGATAATTCTGTTTCAGTGAAAGCTGCCGTTCCTTGTTCAGCATTTGAATCTGGTGTACTACGTCCACTTGAAGTTTTCAATGACTTTTCATTGTCTGGTGAATTGTTTTTATCATCTTTCTTTATATGCACGTTATGAATATCAGACAAAACATTTTCCAGAGTTGGTAACGATTTTGGTTGATTTAAAGATTTCTTTTCACTAGCAATTGATTTAGGTTGTTCACTATTTATTGATGAATGCATTTCAGCGCTGGATTCGATTCTTTTGTTTTCTTCAATACAAAGTGAATCCGGTGGTAAATCATCATCATCACAAGCCGTATGTACTTCAACACGTGGAATGTTTATAAAGTGGAAATTAGGCGAAGCAGGAACCTCATTATCACTACTACTAGACGATTCTGACAAACTATCTTCCGACTGGCTTTTATTCTTCTTCGACCAATCGATTTTAGGCACAATAATTGAAGTTTCATGTGCCGGACTTCGAGGTCTTCCTTCGCATTCGTTTTCAAATACATATGAATCATTAACGTTCGTAACGTCTGGTGGTGGCAATTCTTTTGTATTCTCCGTATTTTCAATATGTTCTTGAATAGGCATATGTTTTGAGATTGGTGATTGTGGTGACAATACGGGCGACGATCTTTCATCTAATTTATTACAAAATGTTTGCATACTAGCACTAATTTCAGTTGCTGGTTTCAATAACTTCTGACAATCAGTGATATTTGTATGGAATGATTTAAATTTATTGTCTAATAAACTGGCACTGCCGGATTTTTGTATATTGCCCGGATGATTTGGTTCACCTAATAAGTACTTCTTTTTAAGTTCAAGTGAAACTTTTGCAGCAATTCCACCAGTGCTTTGGGTGCGATTTAAAGCATAACCCTCGGTACGGGGAAATAGGGGTGCAACAGGTTTCTTTGGAATTTGTGCTACTGTTGATGAAGGTACAAGTGGATGTAATTTTAACTCGATATGCGATTTTGGTGCTTTCTCATTTGTAGTTTTTTGTATATAACCACTTGTCACCTGAATTCTCTTTGGTATATTTGAACTACCCCGTGTTTTGGTTACATAAAAATCTTTTATTGGTAATTCACGTGTCGGTGTCGGATCGTCTTGGGCAAATTCCGAATCAGTTGATATTTCTGTTGCGGAATTTTGTACTTCACTTGACGATTCTGAACTAGTCTCGCTTGATACAACCTAGAATAAAAAATTTAATCAGTAAATGAAATACGTAGATTCAGTTTTATGGAAAAAAAATCACAAATGTTATTGCAATTTTAGCAAAATAAAAAAGTTGAGTGTTAAATTATCGATCATAATTTTGATGTTAAATAATTTTGCGCAAAAAAAAAGACAGGGTTAAACAACACTCACGTCAGCAATGGATTAAACTGCAAATTAATACATATAAAACACGCTCTTATACTTCCTCTCACATAGTTACCTTTAAGATTACCATTGCTATAACGTGATTGTTGGACCAGGAAGCCAAATCATCTCTAAAGATACTGAAGGGGCGGGATTATTGTGTGTAAAATTATTAAGTGAATGCATTTTAACCGTTTACATTTAAATTTTTTAACAAAACATATGAAGAAAAAACACGTTATATAAACTTTAAAAAATTATTCCAACACAAATAAAATTTTTAAAACTCAACATTTTTGTTAATTTTATTATTTAAAAGTATTCATTCCGATTTTAACAGCAGAATATTTCCACCCGTAAATTAATTAATGACTAGAAAAGTAAAAAATGCTTGTATTATTGTATGCAGCAGTCTTTATCTTTATTTTTGTTAGATTTATTATCTTTATTCGCAGACTCACTATTAGGAATTCGCATTTTTGTTTTAATTTCAACTGTAGACGGTTTAGGCATATTAAAACTTTTCACCACTTCTTTTTTAATCGATGCATTATTTGAAGAAATTTTTTTATTTGTTAATGGCGAACTTTTTTTACGCTGGGGAACAATTGGATGTGAATTAAGTCCACAATTATTAGTAGTTTGTTTTTGTTCAATTGATCTTTGTCTTAATGGTCTTTGAGGCATAGCATTATTAACTTCTGTATGTAATTTTTTCAAACGTCTAGGAACTGGCGGTGATACTGAACTTATTTGATTCTCCTTTTTCGGTTTATTAACTTTAGCATATAAATCTTCTATGTTAATGGTTTGTTCTTTGACTGTGTTAGTTGCAGTTGTGTTTAAAGCTTCAAATTTATTTAAATTATCAATTTCCGACACTTCATCTGAATCCTCTACTGCTTTGGAAAAATTGTGTGGTTTAAATTTGATTGTTTCATCCTGATCTGATTCAATGCTTACCGGAATCTCTTTGTCGTTGTGTAATTCGCTATTTTCGTTGGAAACTGTCAATTCCAATGAAGAATCTTCTACGGCTTTTGCGAAATTGTGTGGATTAGAAGTTTCATTATCTGTATCTGATTCACTATTAGAATCATTACTATTACTAGTCGAAGTTTCATTTCCGCCTGAAGAACTGTCAATAGCTTTTAAGAAATCATGAGCTTCACTTGATTTATCCTGATTTGACGACTCCTCTGTAATTAAGGATAAATCCTCAAGTTTAGTACTATTATCATCTAAAACTTCTCCTTGATTTTGTTGTATGTTTAAATATTCTGGATTTGGTATAGTTGAAACTGTTATATTTACACACCAATCATTTGATTTTCTAGGATTCATACTTTGTTCGGTATTATTAATAAACTGTCCCAAATCTTCCACGGTTTGTTCGATACTTTTTTGAGCTTCGTTTTGAAATTTAAAATCGTTATTGAAATTAAAGCTGGTCGATTTTGTATTAGCAAAAGATCGTCTTTTTGCAAGACCTAATTTAGGACTGGTTTTTGTTTGATTATTTTCTTGATTTGTTTCGAATTTCTGTAAAACTTTCCGTACGTCTACATTACTTACAGCATCTAAATCTACAGATGTTCTTGGTTTGAAATTTACTTCGGTTTTCGATCGTTTTAACATAAAACTCTTGGAACGTTCGCCATTTCTTTTAATTAAATTCTCATCACTACTTGAAGAATCATCTCTTGGAATGCCTTTCCCTTGTAAATGCATTTCAAAGAAATGTAAATTATTTTTAGGAATTTTACTAACAATGGACGCTGAACGATTAGGTATTTTCAATGATCTTTCTAAATTTTTGTACTTAGCGTCACTATATGAACGATAAATTTTTCTATCTGGTGTTTGATGTTCCAAATCTTCCATCCAATTTAACAGATCATCGATTTTCTCGTCAGATTTTATATCTACTTCAATATCGTCGACTTTTGTTTCAGTTTCTAAGGCTTTCAAAAGATCCTCTATACTACTCGACACCTTTTCTCCATCTTCACCATTTTCTTCAACAGTATATTTTTTGGGATCAATAGGTTTTTGTAATTCATCTTCATTTGCTATTAAATTTTCTATATAATTATCAATATTATTCATATCATCGTCTTCTGGTTCAAAATTAAATGTTTTCACTTCTTTTATTTCAGTGGTTGTTTCAGGGAGACTTGATTGCTTTAAAAGTGGAGTTTTTGTTACAACAGAAACGGTTTCCGAACGTTTTAATGAACTCTGCTTTTTTTTAGAATTATTTTTGGGTTCGCCAAAATATTTTTTAGCATCTAAAACAGCCGTATTTACAGCAACTTTTGGTTTCGTTTCTTTGGGAAGAGAAATTTTACTAGGCGTACGCTTAATTATCAATAAAGGTTCAGGTTCAGCTGTTTTAAACTTTGGTACAAATTCTGTACCAAAACTTTTCCGTTTCTCTTTTGATGGAATTACAAAATTTCTTAAGGGCTTATTTATATTACCTGCAGTGGCACTTTTCGATAAAGAATTGAATTTTTTTGGTTCATATTTAGATTTAGATGGCGTTATACTTAATTTCCCCGTAACTACAACAGCTTCATTCTTTTCATTATTATTATTAAACTGTTCTGTTGTAATAGTATTTGTTGTAGTTGTTAAATTCATATTTAAATCTAAATCACCGGATTCAGCACTATTATATTCACCGGAATTAACGGAAACATTGTCTAAAGAACGACTTAAATTGGATACATTTGTTTGTAAATGATCGTGATTATGTAAAATGTCGGGTATATCAGAGGTTAAATGAAATGATGACTTCACCTCAGTATCTGTGCCGGTGTCAGTTTGTACGATTGGTGGTTCGACGCGTACTTCTTGTTTACGCAATTCTCTAGCACGGATCTCCTCTTCACCTTCTGTTGCGGTATCAGATTCATCATCTATAAAGAAATGTAACACAATAACAAAACAAATAAATCTAATCATAATTAATTTATATACCATCACTGGAATTTTCATAATAACTTGACTGATCTGAGCTACTATAATCATCTGAATGCTTTCTATACCGATTTTTCAGTCTTTCAGCCCATTTCAAAGTTCCCTCTTTTGTTGCTGGCTCTTCTAATGCATCATCGTAAGCGTCCTCTTCGTCACTTTCACTATCACTACACATATTTAATTTATAAAAAATGTTAATTGTAAAAAGTTTATATTTGCAAACCTTAAACTGGACGAACTGTCATCATCATCGCTATCATCTAATTCAGCAGCAGAAGCTCCAAAATTCTTATCAGTCCATTCATCTTCATCCATTTGACTTAACGATTCTTCTTGATCAGAAGAAGCATGTCCAGTTGATAAATTTGAAAACTCAATACGTTCTGGTGTACGTATTCTATCCAATAAATCAACACCACTAACGCCAGTCAATAACTTTTTATCCGGACTTTTGGCCATGTCACGTTTTTGAGATGGTTTTCTTGTTATTTTCGCTGATCGTTGAATTTCACCTTGCATACCATAATGGTGTAAACAGAAGAATTTGTGGCCATACAAACCGTCCCGATCGAAAGCGTACGATCCTAATCGCAGTTGAGTATGGCAATATTGACATCTAAGTAAAGTTATTATTTAATAAAGAGAGAAATTTTAAATTACGCTTGGGTATTACTTGAAACAGCCATGATGGAAGAATCGGCCCTCTGCCGATAGACGTTCCATTAAATAAACTCGTTTATTGCAAAAATGACACACTTCTGAAGCTGATTGTGTTGGTAAAACCACCGGTTTTGGATTCTAAATTGATAGAAATTAAATAAAAAAAAATATAAACACGTTTTTTATAAAAGAAAACTTACAGTTTTTTCTATTTTTGGTTCAACAGGCACTGGTACTTTACTGGTTAATTTTTCAGTGATGGAAGCAACTTTATTTTGTCCTAAATCACGTGCTGTTCCTTCTTTCAATTTTAAATCTAAAAATTTAATATTTTTGTCGATATCTGCATATTTTGCTTCAGCGCTATCCTGTCTTTCCATATGTTGCTTTTCCATTTTCGTTTGTCGTGCCAAAAACTGTTCTTTACTCCATTTTGGTACTTTTTCTTTATCTTTGTTCGTTGATGGTTTACCTAATTTATTTTCCATTATCTTTTTTTCAATTTCCTTTATATTCCAATCAGAAGTTTCTATTTTTCCAATTGCGCGAAGTAAATCTTTCGGTTTTTTGTCGACTTGCTGTGGTTGAGTCCATTTGTCTTCCAAACTCTTTATTCTGGCAGCAAAATCTTCATCAGCTGGACCTCGCATCTGATTTGGTAGTTTATTGTCATGCTCCTATAAAAATGTATTTTAATGCGAGCCAAAAAAATTCTACAATAGCACCACAACAATATGAAAAAACCATCTAATAAAATTTCTTGTTTAACAAGAAAAGAAAATAAAACAACAAAAATATAAAACGGATAATTTGGATAGCATCAAATGTTAAATTTTTATTGAGGTCTTTATTAAAATTAAAGCAATAATAAAAACGCATTAGTATTTAGTTATAATAAAATTTGCTATTTAAAACTGCACACAACACTTTCTTACTGGAACATAAGTAAATTTTTTTTCTAAATCTTTAACTCTATCTTCAAAATTAGGTGCTGTTTGACGATATAAATATATAGAGTAATCTTCAAATGGTTGATCAGGCTTTGCATTAGCCTGTAACATTTGCATGCTTTTTAAAAAGCGTTCAGTTTGTAATTTTCTTTGATGACGCCTACGATTTTGTCTTTCAGTTCTGTTGGATGCTATCTCTTCTAATATTTTTTGTCTTTCCTCCTTTACACATTTAAAAAAAATAAAATTAAACAAGTACTCGTTCGCAGTTATTCATTTTAATAAAAATTTGGTTACACGTTAATGTAATTGTTAATTATAATGTAGGTACATTAATTTATTACAAATCATAAATTAATATTCGTATTTCGAATCCGTATACGTCGGGATTTATTAAAAGATCGGTTACAAATAATAAAAATGTTACCCAAATGGTTTTAAGAACGGCTTCTAATAGAGTTATGTTCTGGAAAGAGGAAAAAGGAGGATGTTAGCTACAGGAAATTGGAAATAAATAACAAAACAAAAATATAGTGTGTGTTATTAAATGAAAAAAAAATGTTAAGTTACATGTACAATGTTGGTAAGTAGAAATAAAATGTATTAAAAGAAATTATTTGTATAGATAAATTAGTCCAGATATGAAAGCAATTGTTAGTGTGAAAATAACAAGTCCACCTTTTTTACTTACACCGATACAAGCATCAATTTTTTCCAATATTCTTCGTTTTCTTATTTTTCTTTCCATGCTACATTGTTTATTATGTGTCATAGCATCTGCATGCCGTTTATGTCTACTCGATGGTCTTGATGCTTGACTTACTGGTAATGTTTTCTTATCAATTGCAGCGAATGATTTAAAGGATAAATCGACACGTCTATTAACAGTTTCAGGTAATTCCTACAAAATTAAAAAAAAAACAAAAAAATTAAAAGAAAACATACGATTTCCTCGTTTTCAAAAATTACGGAAAACTCAGGATCCGATAACGATCTTGTAATATTATTAAACTGAAGTTTACTGGTCAATGGGACATGTTTTGTAAACTTTGATACTGCATTAATTGTATCAGTAGAATTTAAATTTTTCATTAATTTTGTAAAAGTTTCATCAGACGATTCATTATTTTTGTCATTTAAAATAACGTCAGACCTTTCTTCCACTTTGATAAAGAGATATGGGTTTTCAATAACTGGATGGTTAGATTTTGATACTGATGATAAGTTACTGTAATTATCGTCATTATCATAGTATAAAACTGGATCTGGTTCATCATAGTCTTCATTAGTTAGATCAACTGGTTTTTTAAAATTATGTTTACTTATCCAATTTGATACATGAAAATACGTGTCAGAACAATTATCATATTCTAGATCATCAACTCCATTATTCATTTTACTAATTTTTAATAAATATGTCAAACATTTAAAAATTACGATAAATTTACAGTCTAAAAAATACCTTTCAGCATATTTTGACAGGGCATTAGTTAAATGATTACTCGATTTATTGTGCTGAGAAATAGTTATTAAATTTAATAAGGGCTCGAACTTTATATTGTGGTGAATATTATTGTGTTCATTTTCTTGTTGAACTACAGTAATTTTAAATACTGAATCATTAGTGCAAACTACCGATTTATTATCAAATGTAACAATTTCTTTATTTATTGCTTCACTATTAGGAGTACAATTCATATTAATATTTTCAATTTTTCTATTATTTTCACATTTACTTTTTACATCTGTTGGATTTTTTAACGAAATTTTACTTTTTTTAAATCGAATCTTCTTTATTTTTTGTGAAGCATCAAATTTAATAGAAATATTAATATCTTTCTTATAAATATCACAATCGCTTTTACATTTTATAGGTATATTAATACAATTAAAAACGATTTTATTCGATTTACGAGTTTTCTTTTTCTTCTTTTTTACTCTAATTTCTTTTTTTTCAACTTCTTCTAAATTGGATAAACATTTTGTTATAACTAAAGTATTTTCAGCAGTATTTGAATGACTTATAGAATTCAGTGTTTCAGGGGAACAATAAATTATTTTTATACTACTTTTATTTCTTACGTCGAAAATATTCTGAGATAAAGTTTTAGTTTCTACTAACTACGAATATATTAGAATAAAACACATTTAAACAACCAAACTTATTACTTACCAATTTAGGATGTTTTATATGTGGAATTTCGCCACGGAAAACATCGTAAACTTGCGTTAAATATGAAGCCATTGTTAAATAATCTTCTGTATTGACGGATTCTTCTCCAGTCATAATTGGTGGAATACCTTTAGATCAAATTAATAAATGGATTTAAGAATATTTCCCTTAAAACAAATTGTTACCTAATTCTTTTTCAAATATGTCAAAAGCTTGTTGATTATTAACAGCTGGATCATTGCTAATAATTGCATTATAATCTAATAAATCCGGTCTATAATGGTTTATAATTGCACATAAAATTTTACCATCTCTAAATATAGATCCTAAATCAGTTACTGTTATATTCTCATGTTCACGTACTTGTTCACTTATCCAATTAATAAGAATTTCATTATCCACATTACCTATTTAATTAACAAAAAAAAATTACATTTCGAATTTATATGTTTTAATATTACCCCGTCTTCGTTTCTTTGGTTGTTCATTCAAAATTGCTTCGGTCGAATTTCGTCTCATGCGTTCAATACTCTTTGGATTATCTGTATCGAATAAACATATCGTTTGATGTGGCATTACAACATTTTTATTTAAATTAGGATATCTTGTAACTGGATCTAATGTATACGATTTACAATCTTTATTTAAATTATCTGGTGTTGTTTGTGCTAATAATCTATATATTGATTCACGTTCAGCTAATACTTCCAAACCTGTTGATGTTCCTGAACTCCAACTTCTTATTGCCCATGCGGCATCCAATGAAGACAGAAATCCACGGGCACATCCCGAACCAGTCGGCCAAAAAGGCTAAAAACATGACCGAATATTTTGAAAACAATTGTTTTTTTTTTGAACAAAAATTTACCTCAAGTAAACTATCACCGACAAGTATCATTAATAAACGGTATCCATTACGTTCAAGTACTTTTGAAGCATTTTCAGCTGCATACATTGATGTAAAATCAAACATAGCCACATCTGGTTGTCCATAATGATTTACAGCAAATTCTAAATCAGGCATTTGATAATTCGTACTAAAATTGGCCGCTTCTCTGGCATAATTCTCTAATGCATCTCTATCAACATTATCTGGTGCTAATAATCGTTCTGTATCGGCTAAATCTTGTTTAATAACACCCTTTTCCAATAGACTAGCTTTCTTTGCTGTCATCACAAAATAATGCGTATCATCTTTATAATAAACTATATTTTCTAAATCGATACGTGTCTCTTCATGTAAATCTTTAAAAAATTTTTGATTAAATATAAATGCCACACCACTAATTTCTTCTACACGTGCTTCTGCTTCAGTTTTTTTATTTATAAAATTGGCAGTTATTGCTATTGCAAGTTTTCCACGGAATTCTTTACGTTTAAAACCCTGTAATGTGTTTCGTTTACCATCAGCCCCAATTATTACATCGAATTCGTATTGGGATACTGGATGATCGGCTGGTTTAAATTCAGCTCTCCAACCAATTTCTAAATGACAAATTTATTTCAAATAGATCTATATTAGAAAATTACGAAAATCTCTTACTGTCACTGGCACTTGGTTCTATTAAATTCTCAAAACTGACTTCAGTATGCACTTCAACGCCGAGTAATAGAGCTACTTTCAATAATATACATTGTAACTGTCTGATACTGATGTGATCAATTGCACCAGCACAAAATTTACCAAAAAACTTCTTTGCACCTAATGCCCTTAAATCTTCAATAACAAACGGCCACAAATGGAGCACATTGTTACGTGATAAACGATCTCTTTTCTCAATAACAACCTTAATCACATGAAATATTTACAATTTATTTTACACCAAATTAAATGAAAGTTTACTTACAACTTTAGCACCCAATAACTGTGCCTCAATTGCTGTTCTTAAACCGCACGGACCGGCCCCAATAATCAAAACTCGTGTATTTGCACAGATTTTTCCTTTGCCATAGCACTTATGTGATGCTCTAGCATCAAATTTCTTCCATAATGCTTTTGCACGCCATGAATTTAAACATGTTCTCAATTTCGGATAAAATAATGGGAAAACGTTTGGTTTCAAATGTAAAAAATCACATATACTTCTATAATAGCCTAGAATTGATTTAAGTGTTGTTGCATTTAGAAATGGTTCGAAATATTCGTTGGCTTGTGCAGCTTCTTGATGTGTTACTGGCCGTCCACTTTGTGTTATTTGATTGTGACGGTCCATTTTGTGTGGTTTTTACTTTGGTTGTGGATTTTTTCTTTGAGCAATATTCATCTGTAACAATTTAATAAAAAATAACTGTCTTAATAATAATCAATAATAATTTAGATTAAAACTGCTGAATAGAAAATTATTTTATGTATCTCTCAGCAACTAAATAAATTTTATTGTTACTACAAAATAATCAATTTTTTTATGCACATTATATTGATAATCCATATATGTACATTAATATAGTAATATAGATAAGTACGTAATTTTAAAATTGATTAATTTACTTTTAGATTGATTAAAAAAACAGCAGAATTCATTTTTATTTATAAAAATTAATCATACATTTTACAAGATAAAAGTTGATAAATGTATTCAAATAATACGCCTAATTCATTCATAAACATGAAAATAAACAATAATACGATAGACAAGGCGTTATAATAGGTATAATTTAATTGTACCAGTATTCTGTACGGAAACACCTACTGATTATATTAATACAATTTCTTGCTAACATAAACAATCAATTCAGTATAGCTTTAAAAAAATGTACGGTCCATTTTAATTACACCAATTAATTCATTAAACAATAATTCTTTTAAAGTCTATAGGAGCTTTTACACCAAAAAAAGTAAACAACTGTAATAAATATTAAATTAAACAAATGATTAATATCAATAAATTTTTTATCAAAAATATTCTATTGTTACTTGTAATATTCCGGAAAGGCACCACTCCGGTCATAAAATAATGCAAGAACATTGGGTTAGTGGGCCATTAACCGCACCTGTATAATATACCAGTATCAATCGAAATTATTGCTTCTGGCTTCGACTTTAGAATATACATATAGTAAAT
>SSSI01005616.1:0-16366 GCA_004796505.1 Oryzaephilus surinamensis
TAACAAAAAATTTTTTATTTATATATTTTTCTGTCATTTTAAATAAAACGTAACTGACAGAACTTATCATGGTTGAATTTCAAATCGCACATTTCCAACATTTCACGAGAAATGCGAGTAAAAATCTTATATATGCGTGTCATATTTTAATAAAATGTCTTGAAAAGTGCACCCCAAAAATGATCCCAGAAATTGAATGTCACACCAAATTATTGTCAAACAAAAAAATCCATCCCCAGGGGCTCAATTCTTGAATCTCCCAGTGGAGAATTTCTCGTCATAAATTTGACAACGTCGCGTGGAGAATTATTCTCCCCAACAAATTGTGGGTGAGATGTGAGAATTTGACATAATGACATACAATAATTTATAATTCAATACAGACTACTACAAGACTATTTTTCACTTATAAAAATAACACACTCCACTCCATAATAAAAACAAATCAAACGTGTGTGTAAACTATACCTATATAGTGTAAACAAGTTTAGGGAAATTTAGGGAAAAACATAAAAGCACTAATTTATGGGTGAGATTCAAGAATAGCAAAATTATCTATACTTCAAAAAAAGAGGGAGAATTTGTCGACGACTTTTCGAATCTCCACTGTGAGAATTTCAAGAATTGAGCCCCTGTGCGGCAATCTTCTAATAAATTTAAAAAATCTCTCTCTTTGTGACCATATAGATACCGTATCTATATTCTACGATAAACTTTATTATTGCAAGTAATAATATATCAAAATAAAATGTTTCGTGGTTTATTTATACCGTTTATCTATTATAAAAAATACTACTTGCTGTAAATAATTTTTTATTTCTTATACAATGTACATACATGTACATGTTTAATTTAATTTGTTTCATTAGTCTAGTGAAATTTAATATATAATAGGAGTAGATTTTATGGTTTCTTTAACACCTATGACATGTTTTTTATACCACATGTGAAACTTAAACTTAACATCGTTTTATATAACGCTCCATTTATTTATATAAAGGGTGCAAAAGCGGATATTAATGAACAAATTCACATAAAAAATAAACGGGGGCTGCTTTTTTTATTTTCAAAAACCAACGAAAATATTTCAAAATGAAAATGCTTTGATAATCCAAATAATATATAACGTTAATTAATAAATGCTTCGGAAATGAAATTTCCTATTCATATTTTGAAACACAAATTATGCTCATATATATTTACATAAATTTAATAGATTGTATAAATTTTCTATGTTATAACAACGTATTCGTTTTGGTGTATTGAATATATGTGTACTCATATACATATATATGTATAGTAACAAAGTCGATATACTAGAAAATGTTGACGTTCTCTCCATTTACCGTATAATTTAACATTATTTCCGTAGTGTTAACGACATTTTCGCTTGACTCTAAATACACAACGTGATGAAGATTCAAAATAACGTTTCACATGTTTGAACAAGTCGATTTAGACCCTTTCTCAATACATAATAGTGTTCTTGAAGCGACGTAATTAACCCCCCAACACTTGGTAAACACAGATACACGCGAAGACTGTATAACATATCATTTTTATATGACACTAACACGAACAATTTTCAAACAATTACACAAAGCAAGTGTGTAACACTATATAATATGCATAGTTTGCAAACAGGATAAGGGAATATAATAAAATTATGCGCTAGGGTGACATAAATTTTATGGAACTATTAGTGAACGTCGCTATCAAATTTTCCTCATGAAGTCCAAAAAGTTACGCACTTTTCTGTTCGCAACTGTATTTATTTTATTTACCTTTAATTATGTTGATTTCAATAATAGGATGGAGAATAGCACGTCATGTATGAATTATTGTTATTATTCAAGTAAATCTGGTTAATGTGCATGATGTTTAATTATGACAAGATAATAATTCATCTACAATTTGGAATCTGAAATTGGTCAAAGCTTAACAGGAAAATCACTAGATATAGGTATATATATAATGCACACAGGTAAGCTATAATACATAAATAGTGACGTGGATTGTTTGTACGCACAATGGTTATATACTCGTAAATATATGTATATATATATATATATATATATATATATTATATGTAAAGGTATACATACAGATTTGAAATGGGATTTCATTGTTATGACAGAACATGATTGATTGGACTATAGATGAATATATTGTTTACACATTATATTATATTATTAAATAGCTTCACGGTGAATATATGTTTGTAGTTGTGATAATGAGGACCCATCAACATTCAAGTAAATATATGTTGGATTATGTTGAAACTAAGATTTTGGTATTTATCAACTCCAATTGTACGAGTACGTACTTGTTTGTGTTTTGTTAGGTTTCATTATTCACAAAAACAATATATCCATACATCTGTGTAACTGATCTGTCGTAAGAATCAACTTGAGGGGCATATCGAGACTTTTCTGAGGGCTAAATGTACTGATAATGATCCAACTCTACTGTTAACTGCTATAGTCTGATGCCCTTTAAAGGAAATGATTGCGGGAAACGGTTCAGGAAATGTCGCTTCACGTGATTTTACCAACTCGTTTTAAATGATACGATATATAACTGCATGACTGTACACAATCTGGCATAATGGGGGTGTGTCTCCCCCATTTTACACCACCACACTAATTTCTCGTAAAGTTACTCGTTAAGATATTGATTAGTTTACTTATGAAACGGTTTGGATAAATTGTTTCAATTACTTTAACATGAAGTTTGTAAACTAAAATCGTTTTTTAGTTAATAAACAAAAAAATCGAAAACATAAAATATATGCTAATAAGTTGTTTAATTACATTTGAAGTGAGCAAGTGACGATATTAAATCCTAATTGAAGTTCGAAATTCAAAGGGTAAATACGATGATAAATTCAGTGAATATGTTATTAAATAGAGTAGTAAATGGTTGTTATATATATGTATGTGTATATGGTGCCTAGTAAACTAAAATGTCTATTTGAGCGAGAACGTAAACGTAAATGCAACATATGCGAAAATGGCGTGGGAATTTCACCTTGCATGCTTCTCAGTTCCTATTTCAGCCATTACCGGACTCGGCAGTGCGAGGAAATTACCCAGACGATAGCCCAATCCAATTTATGTTGAGTTTTGTTATGTGTTATGAGCAACTACTTCTGTTTATATGGAGACATAGTCACATTCTCCATTTTTGTGTGAAATATAATATGGATAACATTAAGTTGACTGTTTTAAATTGATCCATTAAATCAGTTATTTTTCTCCATTTGTTTGGAAAACTTTTCCAACCAGTTGAGTTTCAATTCTATTCATCAGACTTGAAAAAAATATTTAATTATGTATAGTTTGGAAAAAATTAGAATTCCTCTCTTACAGTACAACTTTCTAATTATTTGTACCTAACCTTCTCTAAACCAATAGAAAAATATAAATATTAAGAAGGCACCTGTTAAGGGTCGTAAGCACATTTAAACGATGTCTAATTCGTCTAAGAAGCATTTAATTTAATTGCTCCAAATGCAAAACTAGCCAGTACATTGGTCTTTCATTTCTATTCATAATGATGACACTTACGATCTGAGGGGCACGCTTATATTTTACAAATTATAGATGTTTATTTGAACAAATTAATGAATTATTTCATGGCAATCATTGTCAACACCTTTCGATTAAATTTCCTCTTCAACATGATATCTGCTACATTATTACAAAAAAAAAACGAAGACACATAAATATACACGTCTACGTACAAATATCTTGAAATGTCAAAAACTTTACCGTTTCAATGAAATTTTTCTCGAGTCTCTTGAGACATTACCAAATTATATTTGCCATCCTTTAGTGACATCATCAAGCCTTAGGCGACAAAATAAAAAGCTTTTCATTTCAGATAAATTTAGTGGCAATAACAAAGTTGGCAACATTTCATTACTTGCTTTAATTGGATTTTTTTCTTGTTTTTCTACAATATTCCTGGTAAAAATCAACCAAAAAAAAAAACTTAACAAGTTATATGCAAATTAATTATCAGAGAATACAACTTTCGCTAACTACATCATTTCCATAATGTTAAAATAATGTACATATTAAAAATTAAGAAAAAAATCACTGCAATGTTATAGATGAAAAGCCATTTTATATTGAAAAGTTTCACATAAAAAGAATCAATCAGATGTCAAATCATGATTCATCAAATCGTATAAATATAAATATAAGATATCATTCAATCTGTCCACAGCGTTTCAAGTATTTCAACTTCCGTTTTTTTATCTTCACCCCACAGCAGCAACTGACTTGATTACATTCAGTGCACATAGTTTATATCAGCGTTTCGTAAAGATACAAGTACGAGTAGTATGTGTGTTGTTAGAAATGTTTAAAGAAAAACACCGGAAACAGTGATCGGTATTCACACAACACACCCAGCTTACAACTTGATCCTTACAGATCCCTATTTCCTTCAGTAATTCGTTGTAGCCTTGCGGCCTTCTTGCTAACTCTCCCAGTTACCCCTTACACACACACACAGCAGTTCGTAGCAACACACAATTTATATATAGATATAATGCCATATCGATTTTTCATGCTGGACCGTTGGTCCATCTCAGTGACCAAAAAAAAAAAAAAAAATTGCGAACGACGACCGCCTGTTTGCCTTCAATATAAAATGAATGTTCCAAACCCACCATCAACCATCGGAATCATAATTTTATTAAGTGCATTTGTCAGTCAGGGGAGTTTTCATCGATATATAATAATAATAATAAGAAAAGCGAAAAGCAAAAATATTGGAGTATAATATATCCTGCATTCTTTCATTAATACCGATCACGATCACGATGGATGCACTATTGCCATATAACGTTTGGAATGTTGAGGGGATGTTCAATTGGAAATCTCGACGTGAATTATTACATCGCACATATCCTTTTCATACTTTTTCTTTTTAAATATTTTACGCGATACTTGTACGAGTTTGTTTACTATTAGACATTTGTTCTAGAAGCTTTTTCTAGTAATTATCATTAATTGGTGGTTTTAGATTGAATGCATGGCAAATTTTAAATATAAATTTCACAAAGTCTAATTTTGGCAAAACTAAAATTTACTGAGCAATAGACATAAATATTCAGAGGGTAACGTAGTTATGTAGTGTATAGTGGAAATTCTGGACTTATTAAATTAATTTTATGTTATATATTGTATATATATGCAACACAATGTGGTAAACCGCTAAAATTACATTTCACAACTTCCACGTTATGGATTCAAAATGGTTTGTTTTAAGATTTAAATGTTAACAAAAACCTACAGGCAAAAACATTTGTACTGATTACTAAACCATATACAAGATGTTTTAGATGTTAAATCTGGTCAGAACAAGCTTGTTTCAATCTGTTACATAAGTTACAAGTGCATTATTATACAGCACAACATACCCATTGTTAAATTGATGTTTTTCCGATCACAAATTGTATACGTATTTCTTGAAGTTTTCTTTTAAAAGTACACTCGTATCTCAGAAGCTACGGACTATTATATTAAGTACACATATTGTTGGATTTGGAATAAAAAGTGTTATTGTTTGTTTTTTTTTGGAACTTGTATTATTGAATTACATTCCAGTTTTAATATCGTTTGTTTGCTTGGCCAAAATAATTAAAATTTAACTAAAAATAGAAATTAATACAAAACAAAATACAAGTTCGTATTATATGAAAATATACATATATTTTCAGCTTTTTAATGTTTCTAACGGGTTTAAAATCATTTTATAGAATATGGAACTAATGTAGTGTAAATTTCTTGAAAAATATTGTGCGAAATATATTGTATCCGAAAGTATCTTTAGGATTTTTGACGAAGAAAAAAATAACAAATAAAAAATGTGTATATAGATTACCTAAAATCCTAAAATCCTTGAATACAAAGCGAATTTACTTATACAATCTTACCCCATGGGGTTTATTATTTACACTGTCGATTGTTATATAATTCAAAGTAAATTTTAAAAGGGGGGAAATAGAAATTTGTTGTGCATGAATTTTCACGAAACCAAATATTATGGCAGCAATAGATTGCCAAACAAAAGCATTCAATATTTTAGATTGTTTTGGTTTTATGTTTAAGGTCAATATTTGATCACAACTATATAGAATATAGATTATTATATGTATTGTATGTACAAGTATTTTAGGAAAATTGAATCGTTCAACTATTCGGAACTTAATTATATACGTACGTCATTTTTAGTTCCTCATCAACAACTCAGGGGGTGGTATATGATATTTCTGTTCATTGCAACAGAAAGGCCCATCTAAACGTGATAGCTTCATTGTCCCACAAGGTTCTACTGACCAAAATAGTGTGGGCAAGCTTAATCTCACGGACTCTGAGCTCATATAAACTCCATCACCGCAAACCATTGTTTGTAACTAATAATAACACAATTCTATTTCAACAATATGAACTTTACCAACACACATACATACATACATATATATTCGTATGTATATGACGAACATGAATGTGACTATACACGTATAGATTATAATGTAATGTATGTACATACAATGGAACTTCACTTTTGTTACATTAAAATGGTATTCATTGCATTGGTATGTATCTACAACAAGGAATGATTGTTTGTTTGTCCAATAAAACAAACGGTATAACTTTTAGTACTGATTGTAATAGCCTATATATTGATGGTTCTTTAATTATTCATGATATTTGCATAACAAATATTTATTCATTAAACAAAATAAAAAAATGTTCCACGGTATTCTGTGGTATTAAACGAGTAATCCAATAAATGAATTGAAATTGGTATTAACTAAAAAAATTGTATTCTTCAAAAATCTTGATTGAATCGTATGTTTTGCAATTAAAGGTATAATAATTTGAAATCATCCTATATGGTATGTATATATGTATACGTACAATTTAAAATCAAATTGAAAATTTCAATTCAGCAAAAGCTATTCAAAATAACATTTAGTTGTGAAAAACAACAAAACACAGCAACATACAGTACTAATTGAACGTGTCAGCGTAAAACGTAATTTAATTTTTGTAATTTCGACGCGGTGTGAATTATTTCCCATAACCAAGAGAAAAGTTAATTTGGTTTAGTGCTATGCTTTTCTGCCAGTTGATTTTCTGGTATATACCGGTTGTGTGCATGGATACGAGTATATTTCTATAAAATGTATGTAGGGTAGGCGTCATTGTTTTTGACATTTACGTTCCAGTCAAGTTTTATTCAATGTGGAAAAGGAGACAAGACGTTCTTTTACATTTTAGTCTTTTCTTACACATATATAGAATGTTTTCCAAGAGAATACCATTTAATACATTTACTGTCACGCAGTCGCTGGACTAGCCACAACAAAATTTAATCACAGAAGGACCAAAGTCGTACAGTTCTGACGCGAATCTTCTGATATGGCCTTCGTGCCTAGAGTAGAAAGAAACCAGGCTCTTTCTTCAACACATACGCTGTCTTTCTAACGTTTGTACTTGTAATTGCATTACCATTTTCTTTTACTAAACTTCTTTTCCTTCTTCTCGTTTTCTGTATGTGTATGTGGTTTGGTTTATCTAATAATATTTTTCTTTTGTTGCAGGTAATTTGTGGCAACCTAATTGAAACTAAACAGAATTCCCACAAAAGAGGTACTATATATATATAAAAAAAATTATAACATTTGTAAACAAAAGGTTAAACAACTCCAATCAACAACATTTTTTATTTATAGCTTTTTATTTGATCAACAATTGCTTATAGTGTTAATTAGATAAAGTTTGACCAACATTTTATTTATATGTTGAACAAAGTTGCTACAAATATTCTATATTCAGTAGTTTACACCTGTATTAATATGAATTTAACAATTTATTGTATAGAATTTACGTGTTTTCAACTTATCGTTGTAGCAGGTGCTAACTGAGTTATTCAATGCATGTATAATTGCAATTATCACAGCATGTTACCTATTCTCGTTCACTGTCACGACTAAAACTTTATAATTAGTTGCGAGTAAACTCTTCTTATGTTTGTGTACGTATGTTCATTTTGTCTTCTTAATATAATGAATCGGTCTTTTACACTCTTTGGGACTAATCTTCCATTTTGAGAATTTCGTAACCTTTACATGAGACGAAATTCGAGATAAAGGCAATTAATTTAAAAAAAGTTTGTATTTTAATAAAACTTGCAATTGGACCACATTATATAAATCTAAACAAAATTTCTTTATGAAATAAAGAATACAGGAATGAATACAGGAAATATTTCTACCAACATTTTGATATTATTAAACGTTGTTTTGTGATTCGAATATTAATTCCATTAATAAATACGCAAATATGTGAGAACAGTTTTGAACAGGAAGTATTAGAAGTTAAAGCGTAAAAATATTGAAATTTATTGGCATAAGGCGGTGGCATAGAGATTTTCAGAAATTTGTAGGATATTTTACTTTTACTCATGACGTTAATATACATATAATAAAAGGTTAAGTTAAAAAATAAATTTACGACAATGTAATACAGTATATTATATAGAATGCTTTTTACTTATTATGTAAATCCAGAGAGTTATTATTTTATTTTTATAAGAAAAAAGAGGTCGTATATTCAAATAATTTTATGGCATATAAAATTCCTTGATTTTTATTTAATCGTTTCACCTATAAAATAGTGTGTTAACGATGTGAAGTCAACAACTGAAAATAAAATTATAGCATACTTATAAAAGTTTTCGTATTATTTTTAAAACTATTTATATGTACTTTTAAAGTATTTTGTAATTTTGCTGAACATTCAAGTTTTAACAATAGAATTACATACAAAAACAGTCCCACAAACAACTCGACTTAAATAATAGTAAAATTGTGGAATTGTTTTCCATTATTACAATATGTTTTTATCTTATAAGTTATATTACAAATTTTCTATATTGAAGAATAAATACAACCCCTCGAAAATCTATTGTATTTTATATCTTATATGTATTTCTATTGAAATCTAGAATGTCTATACAATAAAATTTCGTTTCCCTCCTCTCAAGTTAGGCTTGTTGAGATTTTGAATTCACTTTAGTTTAGCAAACTGTTGAAAAAACACCATTAAGAAAAGCTTCCAACCGAAGTGGCTAACATTAGACTTACATTTGTGTATATAATGACATCCTTTTCCAGCTCGCCTCGAACTGAAAGACTTTTACTGAATATTTAAAATTTGTTGTTTGTTTTCAACAATATTGTAATTAACATTTTATCTTCGTGTATACTGTATTTTAATTATCATTTATTACAAGACTTTCTGTTTGTTCAACAATGGCTCTAAGAGTATTACTTAAGAGTAAACAAATGTGTCATGTATAACGCCTAAATAGTTAACCCGGTAGTAGCGGTCACACAGTTGCCTGAAGTGCGGGCACAGCAAATCCGGGCCGAGTCAATGTTTGATCAAAGAATGGTTTACTATCCTCAAGCCATTTCAATACAATATATTGAGAAAGTCTCTCTCGTAAATTTTATGGCAATTGTTGATAAAAAAAAAATACGAAACAATACATTTTCCTATATATATACACATGGTACAAGAGAAATTGTCATTGTTTTGTTCAACAAAATCAAAAATGTCTTTGTTTACAGTGTAAACATAAAATGGAAGTAATATTGTTTAAATTAATATTTTTCCTACAGGTTCACAAACACAAAACAACGTAAAAAATTGCAACTATTATCGAAAAAGTCTCTTTTATTTGAAATAGTATCTATATAAAAATGTTTGAATGGTGTGTGCTAAAATATCAGGAATAATATAACAAAACATGAGAATTGCCTTTAATGTAATAAAATAAATGTAATACTATAACGAAATAGGTCCTATTTTATATAGCAAAAAAAATGTAATATTGGAAGCCAAGTTTTTCGTTGGCCTATATTTCGGTAACACTGCAGTAAGAAATCAAAAGAGATGAAACAATATTGGAACGGATTTCACTTTGAACCCGTTGTTATAACAAGCGTTGATAAGTGAAGATAAACCTCAATTTAGTATACAATAAAAGCTACAAAACGCAACGAACCATGCACAGCAGTTATAGATTTCCCATTAGGCGTCACGGAGTGCCGGAAATAGGGCCCCGACCTCCTGGATCGACAAGCTAAAACTTTCACCTTTTGCCAAAACAACATACATGTGTATACCTGTATAGATTGGCATACATCGCAATTCACACAATTTAATTTAATATACCATTTCGATTGAATGTGTTTTCAAAAACAATGATTACCAATACTATTATCAAAAGGGTGAGAAAAGAGTCGGAAAAGTTCTGTAAAATGTTTTACATGTTGGCCACAAAGTTTGAACAAAAATTGAAAATGTTTTCCATTCACCGACCTTACAAATAAAATAAACATGAGCTGCCAAGGAAAAGGACCCTTTTATATAGTTTGATTCTTTCATAATTACATTACAATCTCTAGGGTTTTGCCCCATCCTTTTTTTCGCAGGTGCAATTTTGTGTGTGTATTTTTTTTTGTGTGTGTGTGCTCATTTAATTTTAAATGGCAACATTTATAGTTTATTTCTGCAAAGGATAAGAACTTTAGCTTCTAACGATTACACTTCACTCGGTTCATCTGTAATAGGATTTTCGGTATCAATGTGTCACATTATGTGCTATAGAAGGATACTTCCATTGGCCTCTTAACAATTTGACAGTTTGATGAATTTAATACTGACCTAAACTATTAAAATGGATTATGAGACATATTAATAATAATGTCGGAGGCCATTTGTCAAACGCAAATTATTCTGTTAGAAGTGAACGATACCGAACTATTATTAGATTGGGGGAAATTGCTTATATTTTTATTATCATTTTGGAATCCTACCTATAAATTATATAATATTGATTAAAAAATTCCCAAAAAATTAGAATCTGCAATAAAATGTTTTCTAACAATGTGTTATTTTCATTTTTTTTTTCATGTAATTAAATAAAATTGATTCTTTCACCTTATAAAATTTTGTTGTTATGAATGCCATCTAGTAGAAAGCTTATCAAGTATAACTCGACGCCGACGGCATCCTGATACAGATTTCAGGCGTCGTGGGGCGTCGATAAAACAAACGACGCTATATCATTCAGCTAAGAGTTGAAATAAAATTAACTTTGGCTCATAGATGGCATTTACAATACTTTTAAGCAAATATTAAAGGATTTAAAATTATTTCTACCACCAACTACCACAAATTAAGTTGCACTACAATAAAATGCACTTGCATCAAAGTGTTTTTTTGTTTTGCAATTTGTGATGACAGTGTTTTTATACACTTAAATCATTATAATTCGTGAAAGCTTTAAACAACTAAGTAGATAATATATGAACATACGCATCTTTATAAATTTGCATCTGCTTATTATTATTTTAGGCAACGATTATCAAAATTTATGAGGGTGTTAACTTCAGGATAAGAATGATAGATATGCAAAAAGTTGCTACTTTTGCTAATAAGATTTTATCACTAAGTCATTACTACATGCATAAATATAGTATATAAGAGAAAAGGGGATGCGTTTGTCGTCTTGTGAAAGTTATACGCGCGTACAGAGACGAGGTTAATTTCAATTTTAATTTAAAAAGAGATGATGCCATGCTCTGTTGTAGAAATTTAAGCGTTTCTGTGATAACACGTATAAAGAAATTTCATTTTAATTGTTGAATTCAAATCTACATCTTGGCAATTAAGTAGCTTGTATAAATTTAGATTTGCACTGACGAATTTAATTTATATTTAGATAACTAATTTAATTATATTTACATTTTGAGTTATTAAACTTGTATCTGTTAACATACAATATGTATATCTTAATTCAAAAAATAACTGAATTACATTTTTTCCCATATAATGATTGTTAAAATATTCATTAAATTGGTGTAATCGTAAAACTAGATGAATTTTAAGACAATAGAGATAAAAAATGATTTATAAGCTGTCCAATTCGTATTCATTTAATATGCGTGTCTGTCAGTATAATGAAAAGAAGAGATAAACATTCATTTAAATACCTATAATAATATTTGTAACCAGAAACTGGCGAGTTGTTAAAAAACGAGACTTTTTTTATTACCATTTTTTTATGTGGCGCTTTTTGACGCATTCATAAATTTTTTTTGGAAAATTTATGTTGTCATAACACGGGTTAATTATACTCTTTAATTATGCAGCTTATTGTCGTGACTTTCAAAAGAAGGTTCTCTCTGTGTGTTTTAAATAGAATACAGGGAAATGGAGCCATAAAATTATGTGATATTAATATCTCCAGTTACACAACATGTATTTGGAAATTATATAAATTTACGTTATTTGGTTTTAGTTTAATTTCGGTAAAAATAGACAGCAATTACATCTATTGTCTTGGCGTGTAAAATACGTGGGGTTATTGTTGTTACTTAACGACTCACGCATTCGAGAATTCCCCAACTGCTTAATATAGGAAATAACGCGCGTTGTGCCTCTGAAATATCGCTCTATTTCTCCAAAGAAACACATAGAATGGAAGCTAAGGTGGAATTTCTGAATTAAGATAATTCAACAGCAATAGACGATTGTGTGCTCCGATAGTAACAAGTTATAAGAGAGTGTAAGATTGCAGATCACATTCATATACATATATTTTCTGCAATGGACGTCTTGTTGTAAATGAAAATTTACGAAATATGAAAATTTATAAGAAAAATTTAAGTGAAGAACTACCCTAATTTGAATATAAACATTTAACTTTTTTCTTTCAACTAACATTCATATAATAAATTTGTATATAAAATATTTAATGCGAAAACTATGTAGGTACATATTGGTAATCTTCTTTTAATTCCAGCTCCATTATTATATAAAACGATTATAATGCCATAAATTAGTAGAAAATTATGGATGCACCATTATATAAATTGCTCTATTTTGTTAATGTATAAAATGCAATTGTTCCATAACTTTAAAGCATCAGCATATAAAACATGCATAATATTATACTGATGTATATATGTGTGTAGTCTTAGTTTAAGTGTATTTGAATTTATACGACCTAATCGCCATAAAGTTGACGTTGAGTCATAAAAATTTTCTATATAAAAGTAAATATTACGAAAAGCAATTCCTACATTTAAACAATCAACAAAATCGATTATTCAGTCATTTGTAAGAATTTTTTTATTATTCTGGAAATACAAATTCAATTCATTTGGAAAAATAACTCTTCTTAGCTATTTGTCAAATTTTTCTTATTGTTTTTACAATTCTTGTTGATTTTTTATTGCAAAAGAGAAAATGATCTACGAATTACTTTTACAACTGGATACCTACATTTTATATGTAAAATGTTGTATTCTGTATCTAGATAAAAATAGAAAATATCTAACACACATATACAGTAGTCACCATAGAATGGTTCATTTTCGGATAGCATCTCTTTGTTCACTGAATTCTACACATAAAGTGCTTTCATTTAAAACTACATCAATAGCAATTTCAACACCTTTTCATATAAGCTCGTGTATTATTCGCCGTCTATTACTAGGTTCGTATTTAAAATAGACTCACTTTATCTTTCTTCAACTATTATAATTTTGCTTTTATTAAAGATATACCTGCTGCTTTAACAACGTGCGCTTTACATCATAAATGAACAGAAAATGGAAAGATTTTATGGTACAGTTTTTCGTTTGTAGACAAAATTTACTCATAAATGTAAACATTATAAATTTGGTTAATGCCATAAATAGAAAAACTGAAATCTACAGTTTTATTGCACGGATTGTCTATTTAATTTTGTTTATTGGTAAATTGTTATTTGTCTGGTTTTCCAATACGTCAGTCTGGAGATTACTGTTTTAGATATAAGATAACTGGTGGATTGGTGCTGTTGCAGCTGCCATCCACTGTGTTCGTCTGGCATGTGTCTATATTCCAAAAGGAATTAACTTCTATCACTATCACTACAATATGGTGCCGTATATGTTTTAAGTGGCAGATACCTTTGACGTGCACAAGATGCCATGCTACTTTATTAAATCGTTATCGTATTTTATTTTGACTTTATATACTCCATATACATGCATTCATTAATATTATATATTGAATTTTCACAGCTGGTATCTTGTGCTCAGCTCTAAAATGAGTACAACAAGAAAAAAATCACTTCTTCCTTCCAATTTTCATAAAGTAACAATTATTTTTGTTGTAAATTACAAATTTATTATAAATACAGAGCACATCAAAGAAACTGTGTCATATGTTCTAAACTCCCCTATTTCCTTTTCTTGTTTTATTTTCGATCTTTGTAGGGGGTGTGTTAAATTTCCTGTCAAATTTATATAAAAAATAATTTAAAGTTTATTTTCATTGGAGGTTGATGAAATCCTATTTTATTGGCAAAATTTGTTTAATAAATATCAAACAATCTATTTATTTAAGACGTTTATTCTGATAATAAGGTTGGATCTATACTATTAATTATCGAGACGTTCCGAACAGGGAATAGCACTTTACCTTTTGGGGAAATTAGTTGAGATTTGCAGTCACTTGCCAAATCCTGGCACATTATATTCTCTATAGGTACCTTAAGAGGCCATACATCTAAGTACCGAACTATTTCCAAAGCTTATTATAGAGCTTATATGTAATTAATTTAACTTGTTTACAAGTTTGTTTATGCTCATATATGTTTTTGATTTTATGTGTGTGTGTGTGTGTGATGTCTCAAAAGTTTAGTGACGTTTTATGTCGTCGAAAATGTTAATGTAATATAACATAACATTGTTTTATTTTCATATAATTTTAATTTGTATATATAGTGTATGGCAAAGTTAACAAAAGCTTTATTAATAATAAATTAGATTTTAATTTAAAAACAATTTAGACTTGTTATGGACTTGAATTCAACATTAATTATATACCCTGTACGAGTAAAATTGCAATATATTCAGTTTTGTTTTTTATATATGTGCGTATAGTTATGACTAAAATGAAATACGGTATATATAATATCCATAAAATGTAATATCTTGAGATGATTATTTGCAAACATCACACTATACCACCTGGGGGTCATTAATTATCATTTTTGTAATTATTAATTACAACGGTGTTCCATCATATTCATTTTAATCGACGTAAAATTATGTAGCACTCATACACCTAATGGATTAATCATTTTAGCTGGAGAGCTATATCGAAATTCCCTCGAGTCTTATGGTATCATATCGTATTATCCTTAGTTTATATGTAGAATACAGTATTATATACACAACTCCTTACTTATGATGATACTGTTGCTCGTCAGCTACCTACGTACTCATTAGGAACAAAATCACTATGACATAGCTCTTCTCTATTCTCTCAACAATTTAATGTTTTTGGTGTGAGGTGGTATTTTGAGGTGGTTTCAGGATAGAAGGAGGCGGCATCACCAACACACTGTCACACAGAGAACAATCTTATTATATGCTGAAAGTTTACTACGGCCTTAATTACGTTGCTGAAAGAGGCTCTATATATGTTGTCTATGTATAATGTTGGTATACATATATATATGTGAGTCTCTGACACTAAACAACCCGGTTGGGATGATTTTAAGGGACATACATGTGGGATTGTGGGCGGCAAACACTGACACCACCATAAACTCTAAAGCCAACTTTACTACTTTACTGTTTCGATTAAAATTCTTTTATAGAGTAATTTAAATATAAGGACAAAATAAATTTCACATTTATTTAGAATATTGTAAAAGACTCCGTCTGTTTCAATAAAAGTCACATTTTCACAACATTAAACAAACAGAGGTTAATTATTTTTTAAAAATTGTTAATTTTAATTTCTTTTTCATGAAAATTTCGTATTGTATGAATCTTTAAATGTTTTTATACTGTTTTGAATGGGGAACATTCATGAATTGTACTTGTATGCATTTTCCCTATTATACATAAAGATTGGATAAAGGGTTGTTTATAGTTTGCGTACAGATAGAAGTACCTTTTCATATCGTTTGTCCATCCACCTACCAATTAATCCGCAATTATACCTTCCAGCACTACACAACATGCAATTCCATCTGGATGTGGAAAGGGGGGAGGCAAAACCATTACTGTAAATCCACTATGTTAATCCATTTCCTGTTTGTCTGTTTGAGGACCGAAATGAAATTTTTACGGAATTGAAATTAAATCACTTCAAACAGAAGAAATAATTAACTGGTATTATTAAAATCGAATGCATTTATATATACATATATAACATATATGTATGTTCCAATATAATTTCAGCACATGTAAAAATTAACACGTGAT